>BGNK01000908.1:95561-186931 GCA_003297005.1 Symbiodinium sp. clade A Y106
CGCACGACTGTGTGCTTGTGTATTGTAGACCATGTATACATCTTGTTGTGAACCGTGCATTGTTGAAAAGCCCTTAGGATAGCTGACGTTTGAACTGCTCCAAATCCCAGCGTCTACAACGCAAACGCATTGGTTTCTTATCGTGAAATGCCTCCAAATGTACTATATACCACAGCGTCCGCAACAAATCCGGCACTCTGGCCTATCTGCTGCGTGCTTCTGAAACCAGCGTCTACATGGTGTTTAGCTAGTTCTGATGTGTAATTTCCCCGCTGATGTGTATTCTCCCAAAACCAGCGTCTGCCGGCATTGATGTGTATTCTCACCGACTGATGTGAGATAACCCCAACGCCGAGTAGCGTCTTTACATGTAGATACACAATCATGCATGCATACGCCTGCACATTGTACCTCTAAATGTAGGTGTACAGGTGTACAGATCTGACTGTCTCTGAAGGCCCTGAGTCACCGAAGCCCTGCCAAACTCGCAGAGCTTGAGTCCCAAAGCCCTGAATCCAAAAGCTTACATTCCTGAACTCTACGTTCTAAATTGCTGCATCCCAAACCCTCACGTCCTGAACCTCAAACCCTCCTAGACACGAACCCTAAAGCCTGGAATCCTAAACACAGCATCGCCGAACCCAAAGCCCTCAAAGACCCACAGTCGAAGCTAACTCGGGCTGATGTCCCGTTCCAAGGCTTCGCAAGGGGAAAGGCTTCTGCATGGTGCCAGCCTCGGCTTTTATTTACGCAAAAAAAGCTGCTGTTGTCACAAGTACGGTACTATGATTGTTGTTTCTACTCTTTGGATTATATAAGGGTTGCCGATTTTGTGACGAGTTTGGGGCTTCAGGGTGTAGGTGTAGACCTTAAAGTTTAGAGCTCAAGCTATGCCATACCGGTGAGGGTTTGTGCAACTTTTCTCTTTCATTTTCTGTTGATGTCAGTTGCTAGTAATTTAGCACCCTCTTAACTTACTGTTGCTTACAATCTTCGACGCGGAGGGCAGAACAGCAGGGCTTGCTCACCTGTGGGCAGGTCGAGTCGGCTCGAACATGCAAATCATCCTCGAGATAGCGTGTCAGCTTGGAATGCCAACGACCGTGCGACATTCGCTAGAATCTACCTGGGCCATGACAAACACCCTACGCCCTGCGCCTGCGCTTCAATAAGCAAAATGTCTGTTCCGCCAAGGTGGCATGTGTCTTAGAGTCGAGTGTCCGCGACACGAAGGCCAGCCTTTGACAGCACTTGCGGGTGGGTTTAGGCTTCAGTCATGTCGCCGATGCTCATGTCCTAGCTCATGAAAACGCCAGGCGCAGCTGCAGGCGGCCAAGGAGAAGCAAGTCATCAAGGCTGGTCTTGCCAGTTGTCGAGGTGTTCTGCGCAAAACTCGAGCGCAAGACAACGTGAGGATGATGACACCAATGGCTGTTCAATGACCGTTGCTGAACTAGGGTGGCTTGGTCATTTACCAGTATTCTTCTTGTGGTTGCTGTTGCTGTCTTGTTTAACCGTCTCGGTTTAGGGACCATGTCCGTTCCTTCTGTGTACAAAAGAGCAGCATGGTCACACTGAAAGCTTCACTGGCCTTAATTAGTAGTATTAGCAGCAAAATCACAATGAACTGTGACTATCGAACATGGGCCACTGCAGACCAAGGGGACGGGCAGGAACCTTGCTGGCAGACTCGCACCCAAGAACCGTTCTGAGATTTCTGAAGGATCCACGGAAGAGCTCCATTGGGGCTTGTTAGGGCTTCAAAGCTTGATAGAAGTAGAAAGCTGACAGAGTAGCCCCAGGAGGATTGGGCTCTCGACGTCAAGTGCCTTAGCGGGATCCGCGTCCAATCCCCAAATCTTTGGTAAGTCAGCAGTAATGACTGCAAGAACGCACGCCCATACACGCTTTTCCAACAGTAGTATCTACAAAGACTCACATTGCAACTTAACGGCGCATGGCTGAAACCATTTGGCTTCACTTCTGTGTCTAGTCTCTGACTCGAACAAGCTGTATCCCGATCGCAGGATCTCATGGCCAAGGAGGCAGTGTGGACCCAGGGACATGCTTGTCTGGGACGTCTTGAGACGGCAGGATATTTTGTCCCTAAGCCGTGGAGTATCGTGGAGTCTTGGCATGGATTTCCATAACCTGGAAGCTTCGAATCCCCAAATTCGCAACTCCAGGGTGTAGTTATAGTTCACTGATTTGGGTATTTGGATTGCGGTATGGCATACATTCCACATGGAAGTACGCGGGCCTCGGGGCTTTCAGACTGTAAGGGCAGCGAAGTGATGGGCTCTCATGATCTTGGAACCCCCGGGCTCGGAATGAGAATGAAAGCAGGCTACACTTCGTTCAAGAAGGCGGCGCCTGTGCCCCGAAACACAGTTTGGACTCCGGACTGCAGATCCATTGAAGCCGACAGCGAAGCCCTATACCTCGGAAATCAGAAATCCTACCATCCTCAAAAAGAGCCTTCAAAGCTTCAACTCCCTTGCCGAATTTGTGAGGGGCTAACTTAGATTCCTAGCGGCAGGGCATCGAGGGCTTCGCTGAAGTGGTCGTCGCTCCGAACATGGCCGAAGGCACGCCTTCTGGGCACCGGGAAACGTTTCGGATCGCCACGGTGTGCAGGATAATCAGATATAGTATAGTACAGTATATTATGCCATCATGCTACTGCTTGAGAATGCACCCATTTCGTGAGCTTGGCATAATGTAGCACCGACATGTATTGCAAGCAAGGAAACAGACAAATGTACATGCACTGACACACCATACGCACGTAGGCAGCCTTGACGATAAACACATAGACATGCCTGTAGACCTGCATACCGCACAAGTTTACAGGTTTCGTTCTCGAAGGGCACACGGACAGATGCGGGCTTCGGGCCTTCCCTCACCACTCAGCCTTCAAAGATTAAGAGCTTCACCGAGGTGCACATTACATCATCCAGCTCACCGGTATCGGAGGACGTGCTTCGGGCGCAAAACTGCCACAATGCGGGCGGTTTAAACTTGACATCATGGGTCTTGCCAACAGCTCGCAGACCAACACCCTGAATCATGATTCAGTCCGGTCCTGTTGCTTGGTGCTTGCAGACACGCGTGATACTTCCCGGGCTCGGACTTAATTATGCTGTTCTGAAGTTCTTGAGGGACCATCAGGAGCAGCATTGATAGCAAATACTGCTGCGGACCGGTGCTGCTGGCGACCGGCGCAGCCGCTCCTCCTGCACTGCCCCATCCCATAACCCGCGAACACACCCCGAAACCCTAAACCAAAACCCTAGAAACCTGAATCGCAGGACTGGTGCCAAACACAGTGATGCTTGACTGGCCCGAGGACATTTGCCTTTCTTTGGGGTCTTGAGGGCTTTAGGGTGTTGGGCATTGCGGGTTTTAACTTCAAAGGACTTGGGGGCCTTTTGGGACTTGAAGCTCAAATTCGACTTGATCCCATTTTCTGAAGAAGCACTCAAGCCCAGACAGCGGGGTTCCTGGGGATTTCCGCCCAACCCTAAACCCCAAACCCTACAGCCTACACCAGAACGAGCACTTTTGGTTTTAGGGAGCTATTGCTCGATTCGGAGATGGACTTGGCTAGCGGCCTCCACTGGCAGCCCGAATCTACCCGGCGAAGGACCGAGCCGACACGACGAGCCAAGACTTTGAGCCTTGCCAGCAGAGAAAAAAGGAGGAGGCTCCAGATACCTAGTAGTGGGGCTAAAGTACTGTTTTACGTGGTTGAGCTGAAGGTTTTTGGCGTTTGGGCTTCAGGGCATTTGGATGTTGACGCGTCCCCGCTTCAGGGCAAGACTTGGGCCTTGCTCAGGAAGTCCACATAGCAATCACATCGTGTGCAGCTGAAGCAGAACCATCCTCACCTGCAGCAAGGCTAGGCCCGTCGAAGAAATGCGTAGACTCGATCGAGTACGGGCATGGAAGCACATGAAGCAAATGCAGATCACATCTGCATGACATCAGTCTTGTGGAGCATATCTTGCCATCGTTTCCGAGCTCAAACATCTGAGTTTGTGATCAGTTCTCCTTGCACACAACAAGTCTTCCCCTGTTTTGCAGAACTGAACCAACGTCCTCCTGCTCCCCCTTGTGTGTCTCGGCTTTCCGATTGAATCGACAGATCCTGGAATCCGCAGCTTTCCTTTCTGTGGCTTCATTAGGTAGAAATCCTCAGCCACGCGTACTCTGCGGACAAGGCTTGGACAGAGTGTAGGTGGAACAGGAGATGTGAAATCGCTTGTGAGTGAGATTGCGCATGTTAGTGTATAGCAGCCAGGGATTTTTGCGCGGCGCATCCCAGAGCTTAGCGTGCAAGCGCCACACCCAAGAGCACGCAGTGACTTGTCGGCGACTTGCAGAGACAATGTCAGGGCATCAGGCTATGATAGAGTTTAGGGTTTAGGAATCCTTGAAGAGAGACAATGCGAAGAGGCGGTCATTGCCGTCAAGGGCTTGAAGGACATGCCCTTGGAGGAAGTGAAAGGCAGGACAGTACTGAAGCAGCCAATGCCAAGTCGGGCATACTCTGGCAGTACTTGGTCAATGGTCACGACGCTAATGTCTCCAAGCTTAACAGTCGCTTTGATGAGATCAGATAGGCGAAGCGAGGAGAGGACGATGAGTCGGTAAGCCGGAGCCGTTGAGACTTTTCCGCCAAGCCCATTTTGCGATGCTGTGGCGCATCAGCCTCATAACGCTGTCGAATGCTTGCAGGCCCACGCAGCACTATCGACGTGTGGTGGATGATCCACGATGGTGGCTTCCTGATCCTCCTCTCCTGGCTCCTAACACAGCCCCATGGATGCAGGGTTGCAGGCATCTGACCAATGTCAAGCGTCGGCAATCCCTTCGTTCCGGGGTGCACATAGCCAAAGTGATTTTCTGCAATAGGCGTTGTTTCATCCCGGTTGCTTTTGGATAACTAAGCCGATTGAACCCTTGAAGACTTGAGCGCACTCTGCAGTCTCCTTTGTATTAACTCTGCTGTGCCACAGCACCTTGACTCTGACGGAACCCCTGAAGCGACACGATGCGTAGGCGTAGACACGTTTAGTGAGAACCTCTGGCTGAAACATGCAATGCCGAAACCGTCTGACAAAGCACTGCCTTAATTATGGTCACAGCAGGTCCAAACATCAGCGGTTATCTTGCGCACAAGCATGCGCTACAAGAGGTTGCGTTAAGTCGTCCGCCCTGTGTGAAGTCATCCCTTCTGCACATGGACATGTGGATACGCATATCCTAGCCCTATGGAGTTAATGAGGCAATGTTCGTAAGTAGTCATGAAGTTTTGGCTGGTGGTTGCTTTAGATGGGTTTTAGCGACTGTTCGTGATCTCGTCGCTAGGCTTCTCGTTGCGTGTAGATGGGGATTCAGATGTCTCACGTTCGAACTTCAATGATTGGTGGACTAGACTGTCCGGAATGCATGTGTTTTGTAAACATCTTGGGGCGGCGTCTACTTGCGGAACGGACAAATCGCCTGCCAGTGCTATGTGCTTTGTACGAGGGGAGGGTTTAACTCGCATCGCGTTGCGGAAATACACATCTTTCGGCGTCCACCTTGCGGTTAAGCATTTCGGGGCCTGGCCTAGCATACATCCAAACATCAACCGTTTCAGCGTCACCTTGCGGTTAAGCATTTCACGCCCACGACCACTGCCGATCGTCCAGAAAACTCAGGCCGGATAACCCATCTCCTTGTTGTATAAGCCTGCTGCTATGCAGACGGGGTCTCGGTCAGCCTGATCGCCGCTGAAAGCACACCGTTCATTCATTCATTGCACTTGCAGAAGGCTGCAACAACGAACCGCAGCACGCAGGTATAAGTGCATGCATCTCGGGGTCCGTTCTTCACCTGTCCCCGGAGGTGTGCACTTGCAGAAGGCTGCAAAAACGAACCGCAGCACGCAGGTATAAGTGCATGCCTCTCAGGGTCCGTTCTCCACGTGTCCCCGGAGGTGTGCATTTGCAGGAGGCTGCAAAAACGAACCGCAGCACGCAGGCATAAGTGCATAAAATCGAAGGTGTAGTTGCGGAATGGCTGGTTTTGAAGTGCTGTGATTCTACTGCTGTTTGTGTTGAGCGGGTGCCATTGAAATCGAGCGTCTACATGGGGAACGGCTGGTTTTTCTCAAGTCTTCGTGCGCTGTGATGCCAATGATGTGTGTCTTGAGCGGCCGCTTGTTACATGTCTGAAAGCGCGTGCACATGGTGATTAGCTGCCAAAAGACTTATCAGGGCTCCGGGACATAATTTCCAAAGAAGCCTGCGCGCGGCACTCGAAATCCCAAATTGAAGTCTGCGCCAGGAATGGTCTAGGAAGCGCGCGGCCATGCGGAAAGCGATGTGCAGCTATGCTTGTGGTGTGACTTCAAAAGCCTTGGTGTGACTTCACGCGTGCCCGCGTGACCATGCGGTGGCGCGACTTCACGCGCCCTGGGGCGACTTAAATCTACCTCTTGTAGCAGCATCGGCAGTTCCACCAGTAGTAACCATGTGCTCAGCAGGGTAGCGCTGTGCATCACCCCGGTTGCTATATGCTGGGCCGAAGTGACTACAGATACTCCTGCCAGATATTTCGGCTTGAAACGAGTTTGTAGTCCCAGTCTAAACCACAGCCCGACAGCCCTAGCCCACAAACCTTACAGAGCTACAGCTGACCTTACGCCAAGGCATCGCAACTGGAGACAGAGCCAAATCCGTGTATTTACGCTGGCGGAGGATGTGTCGGAGGCCGTCCTCAAGAAAAGTAGGGTCCACTATGCAGAATAAGTCAGGTCATGCCACAAAATATCGTCACATGTCGGATCGTGCCGCGGTAGAATAAACTGGGCTCGGCTCGGTTCGCACGCATGATACCCGACATCGGTTCCGTCGTCTTGTTGGTACATTACACGGTGGTGGTGATGTGGCTTGTGAGTGACAGGTTGAAATCGCAGCACATTGCTGCTAGATCATTTTTGCGTTGCGCCGCTGTATTAATATCATCGTCGCCAATATAGTATGTCGCGACATTATTCTATAGGTTTTTGTTGTTGAAGGCATGCCTGTACGTTCATGACTGGTCGCATGAATGGTATTGAACATGCTCCTCGAGTCTTAGTAGCTTCATGTCTCCATGTGTTCACATCCTATGGAAGTACTGCGTTGCTGCAGGTGTTCATCTTACTGCTGCTTGCCAAAATGCCCTGGCTAACATGCGTTTCTCAAAAAGTTTCCAATGCGGATGCCTGAACAATGACTACTGCTACTCGTCCTTTGAGGTTCCGTACTCTTAATAAAGTACACTTTTATGTACCCGCCCAAGCCCTATTCCAGTCATCAAAGCCCGCAGACTAAAATCTAAGGAAGCCTTGCAGGGAGCTCTTCCGCATAGCGCTGTTTCAATTACCAATTTTAGGCGCTGGTTCGCATGAAGCTTGTGATTTCGGTGCTTTGGCAGGAGAAGGCGAAGGCTGCCGGGGAGTTCCTCTCCAGGACGGCTCTGCCAAACACATAGGGGTCGGAAGAACTAGTAATAATATCTACTTCGGAATTCCTATGTCAGGAGGGTAGAATGTACCCGGAAGCCCTATTCCAGTCCTTAAGTTGAAGGGCGGCATTGTATTTCCGGGCAGTGTTGGGGTATGTTTGTTGGCATGCTTCTGGCACTTGGGACTTGGACCCCGAGTCAAGAAGTCGCCAGGACTCTCCGGGAGCGACGCTTGTTCGACGTCGAAGTAGAAGTGATCTTGGCAGACGATGCCATGATCCAGTGGGGTCCTCAATGTGAGGTTTGTTTGGGGAGTGGAGGGCCTCCCAAGGTTCAGGGCTTCAAACGCAAGGCTCGATGAGGGCCTGGGTGTTTCAGAGCTCCAGGGTGTAGGCTGGGCGTCAGAGCTTTGAGTGGCCGATCTTGTAGATTTCTTCAGGAAATGGAGGCGGTAGCACTGAGGTGCCTGTGCTGGTTCCTCATGGACTTCACCATGTTTCGAAGGAACCCCTACATTGCATTCGGCGCTCAACCCTGCTGCGTAGTTTCTCAGGTAAGCTGCGGCTCTAAATCTAGAACCCTGAATCCCCAGACTTTGAACTTCTTCGATCATGAGACACAGATTCAAGCTCAAGACCTTCAAGCCGCAGTCTAAAGCCCGAAATCACGACGGCCCGATCTAGGAATCTAGGAGATAAACGGCCTGCCGCAGGATCCCGTTTACACTGGCCATACCTGGACCCTCACGTTACAACTTTCAGGGAGAGTCGTGCATCTCGTCAACTGTCTGAGTCTGTCAGGAGGGACATGCAGCCATGCATGCCAGTATGACTGATCACTACCCGTGGCTTTTAGTGTTGTGAAATACGTAGGTCCTCAACGCTGACACCCTGAGCGTACATGTCCTACATCCTACACCGAGAGCCTAAACCCCAAACCCTGGAGGCGTACGGCGAAAAGACACGAGTCACGAGGCTTCAAAAAACAAAGCTTAAACCCCGCGACAGACCCTACACTTACGATTGGACATGGCGCGTGGAGGCTCGGGGTTCACAAGCCTGGTGACTGAGCTCGGGGTTACGGGTCGACAGTAGGGCTTTAGAATTTGGGGGCCTGGGCTTCAGGGTTCTGGTGTTTAAGGCTTTCGGCTTTCAGGATTTAGGGCTATAGGCTTTAGGGACTCCGGGGTTTTAGTGCTTTGATGGTGCTTTTAGGGCTTAGGGTTTAGGGTTTTCATGGGTTTTAGGACGGGGAGATGGCTGCTGGGATTTCAAATTTGGGGTCAGGTTGGAAGTCCGACGTCCGACAAACCCTAAACCGCAAGCATTAATTAATCAAGAGCCTAGACCTATTCCTATGGTGAGTTATGTTGATCGTTTCTATCACTTAGGTTCCGGCTTCGGGTCTACATGTTAATCACTGAAGACAGGGGATCGCTTCAGTTAGGGTCTGATAATCAGAAGTCTCGGCGCCATAATCTGGAGCGGAACCCGGCACCCTTGAGCCCCTCTGCTGGCCGACCCTGCTGTTGAAAGGGCCGCCACCAATTCCTCTCCTCCCTCCGCGTGGCACCGGCTGCAGCACCTCACCTCGGATGTCAGTGTGTTCGGGGGCGGGCACAGAAGGGTTTATGGTATCCTGACATCCCTTTTTACCGCGGTGAGAGCAGGGTCTCGCCTGAAAGTCATTGAAGCTGGCATGCTTGACCTGTACGTCAAAACATCGTCGAAATTTGAATTTGTGTAACACTTCCGGCTGAACGTGCCTTCCATATCTGTGAGTGTTAGATACAAGGCCGCCGCGATCCCGACGCAAGGATCACTGGCGGCAAGCCACGTCTGATGCCCCCGACACTGAGGCAGAGTCTATCCCGCTGGAAATCGACGACCTATTCGTGGTGGATGAGAACTCGTGTATCCTAGCAGCACTGGGCTAGCAAACCTTTGCTAGTGTGCCGTTGGCGTGCGAAAGCCTCCCGGCATCATTGCGACATGCATGAGTCTCGTTCTTCCCTTGCTCGGTGCTCCGTCTTTGCTGCAGCAATGCTGTGCCGAGGTGTCAGTGCTGATCCTCGGGACCCTCCCTGCTCCAGTACATCTTCGCGAAGCGTGGATAGCTCCTCGGCATGAGATTCGCGAAGTCGGGCCTGTTGTTGGTACTAGTCGCTAGTAGCAGTGCCAGTTGCAGAAAAAAGCAGTCATATCGTAACAGCGCTGGCAACGCCGGTCGCTGTAGGAAGAGGACAGCAGCGGTCGCAGTAGCAGGAGTACGAGTTGCCTGTGTAGTCGCCGTGCTCATCATCGTCATCATCGACATCATCAGGCCCAGTTCATTTTCATACCAAGGGCCGGAGGCCGTCAGGTTATGGACAACCGAGCTGAAAGCCTCCGGATCAGACGCAAGCCCTATAGGATAGATGCCTAAAGGAATTGCGCACGTTGCAAAGGTAGATGCGGCGATCCAGAAGACAGCCAGCCTGGAAATGTGTTGGTCAGCGACTGTCGCACCGACCGTTCCGCGAAGGCACGCTTTTTCCAAGTCCTCGTAACTATCATCACAGCTAGTGAGAACCAGCAACACAAAAGGCAGGTGGAAGTATCTTCGAATGCCAGCCAACCAAAATGAAGTGCCTGTAGGCACACAAGTATCCAATGCCTTACGTACGTAGAGGTTAGACAGCAGAAGTGCTCCGTTCTATGGTCTAGCTGTGACGGTTTCGGGCTGACTGCCTCGGACTTTTGGTCTCATTCCCATCCATTCCTGAAGACTGATCAGGCCAGTGATACGGCTCGCGTTCTGAGGATTCCGATCTGTCTTTTCTCGGACAGGAGACTGGGCATGTCATGCGAAATCGGTGCCACACGCGAGTGAGCCAGCCGCCTCTTCCCATGCGTCGGCAGCCCAGTTCGTCGAAGCCAGAGGTTTTGGAGATAGTGATTCGAACGCACGCTCTTGAAGCTCATAGCATACCCTGGCTTCAAGTAGGTGTCCGGCGACCTGGCTGTTGCAAAGCTCGAAAGTGTAGTGCATTTCTTCATGACTACATTTTCGCAGAGTAGACTCGACTGCGCCATGTGTCAAAGAAGAAAGATCATAGGGACCCTAAGCGGGGGAGGGGGGAGGAGAGGTATAAAGGCCCCCTACGCCCTCCCCCCTACCCCCCAAAAGGTCCCTATGAAAAGATCAGTGGCCTGAGATGCCCAGGTGCGCGACTTCCTCCGGGGCCCGAGTTCACGAATCTCGAGTCGTGCGCAAGGCTGAACCAGGCGGGGCAGACTAAGGGATTCAGTTTAAGTTACCATTATAAGGAAGCCAGCTTATTTACTATAAATCCTTATAATGGTAACTTAAATTAACTTCCTGAAGAGTCAGCATTTTGCCCGGTGTTTGCTTGAGGGTCTACGTGGGGGGCAGGGTTTGGAGGGGCCCTGCACCAACAGCAACAAGACTCGAGCAAAAGCTCCAAACCTCAATCCTACAACCTATCTACTTGCTTTTCCTCGCACTTCACCTCAAAACCGCCTACACCCGTAACCCTCCTAAAATCGAAACGTTCATAGAAAGTCTGTTGGGCCGCAGCGAGTCCTCTCAGGTGGTGCTCTCACGGTCCAGTGAAGCAGATCTCGTTGTCCTGCGCCCCGCTGCATTCAGACTTCAGACTTACAGGATTACAAGGACAAGATCAGGGTTCAGGGTTTAGGGGCGAAACAAGACAGAGCAATATGTAGAGCAACACCCAAGAGCGAAATTAGCAGCAAGAGCACTAAGCAGAGGAACACAAACCCTCGGCCAGTCACTCAACGAGCACGTCTGGCCATCAACATGCAGGAGGCCCCAGCATAAGATGGCAGATGTATGTCATGCCCATGTACACAGGCTCTGAAGATTGCCTGGGCTTTGCAACGTGCGTGGAGGCGCCATGAGCACCGAAACCCTCAAACCCCAAAACCCCCCGACGAGGCTCCCAAATCCTGAAGCCTAATGAGACCCGAAAGCCCGGAAACTCATCGAAGATCATCGAAGCCGGAACATCCCGAGGAATCTTCCGGACCAGTGGGGGACGGAGGCTCACAAAGCGCGCGCCTTCATGACCTACTGCAACACTCTCACAGCAGGCGGCCGAGGGTTCGGGTGCTACGAGGCATGGGATTTGAGGCTTCAGGTTTCAGAGCCTCCTGGGACCTAAAGTCCTTGGGGGTGGGGGGGGCGGAAGGGGTTGTGTCAGAGTGAAAAAGAGTCAGGGACTCTTAATTTAGCAACTCTTGAGGCTTCCATATTTTAAAGCCTTAGTCCAAGCCACGACTCTGGGTCACGACGGTGATTCATGATGGGGCGGAAGTCGAGTTTTCAGAGTCGGAAACCTCAAGCTTTGAAGGCTGGAGGTAAGGTAAATAAAGAGCATTTAAAGTTGCAAGGGGGCCCGATTAATGCACATTCTTCGATGTTTTGCCTATCAGCCCTGGGTCCCTGTTGTGTTTGGTGGGAGCTTGGGCCCATGGAATCGGTATACCAGTAGAACTGTTCTGAAACCCTTATAGTAGCCTTAGAGGACCCTTGTAGAACTCTTGTCGGATCCTATGAGTTTGGCCCGGAGCCCTCCCTCCTCCTCCTGCCTGTAGGCTTGAGGCACGTGATGTTCGTGCACTCCAGCGGCCATGAGGTCTTCGACCTCTCAAACTAGTGCTGTGCCAGGCCCTGCGATACCTCGTCCTAAGCATTCAGACATGTACATGAAGGCACGACTTCGCACTGTCGTCAGGGCCACTAGATTTCGTAAGAGTTCGACGGGAATTGTTGTTTGTCCGAGCCCCCGAACCTTCCAAGGCCCGTTCATAGAAACTTCGTGCATCCTGCTCTACCTTCTAGGGCATCGTGGGAAGCATGGATTGGTGGAGCATGATTAGGTCACTAAAGAAGGGCCGAGCACAGACGCAGTTCTTTCGTAGTGCGCAGGATACGCTGTGCTATTGAGGCATGTTGCCCCTGCCTGGTCTTGACATAAGGAAGCTTCCCCTTCCAGGACCGTGCTAAATGTCGTCTATCGGCCAGCAACGTTGTGTGTGCCGCTCACTGTCAGCCAGCATGACATGGTTGGGGGGAAGCTCATGCACTGAATGGTTGTACTTCAGTGCACACCGGGCATTTGTCCAGTTAGCTTTGGGATGCCCAGTCCGTGAATACAGGTGGACGAATTCGATCAAGAGCAGAACCGATCAGAAGGCTTCAGCAAGTTTCTCCCGAGCATACAGTCAGGAGAGAGCCTAGATGCGTGCTCAGCTTCGCAAGTTCCCAGCAGCTCCCTGTCATCACCCGTCACCCAGCTATCCCCACAGCAGCCAAAAATCGAGCCCGCGCTCCTCAGCGAAAAACCACAGAGAAAAAAGCCAAAGAACGCACGCGGCACCCGCCGCAAAAAAGTACCCACGGCAAAAAACCAAGCACTGATACCATATCGGCATACAGAAATGAGACATAGACTCAGGCATGTATGTAACATGTTTACAGGCATACACGGACGGAAGGACCGACAGACAGACGGAGACAGCCAGACAAATGCAGAGCAAATGCAGAGACACACAGCTCTGGTTTGTGCACACATCCATACATGCAGAGTGTAGACTGAAGCTACATATTAATATCGTGTTATGCTGGTACTATAGTGCTAATAGAATACTGTGATAATACGATTAGAATATGACTACATTATGATGTGAGAGAACCTCCCCTGTGGCAGAGAGCTGCAGGAAGCAGCGGGAACGAAGCTCCCACGAAACCCGGAGCCGCTTCACTTTTTTGGCCTGGCCTTGGCTACCACATTTGTTTGGAGATCCTTCCCGCTTATGCTTCCGATGGTCAGAGTATCGAAGGAAGCGCCAGACTTTTCGAGTCAGAGGACTCGAAGGTCTCAGGGCATCTGGCCGTTTAGAGTCGTCAGACTTTAGGGTCCAGGCCAAAGCCGGCTTTGCTGCCTACCCCGCGACGCAAACTTCTGTCAAGTTCACGCCTTCCTTGGATACATCTGAAGTCTTTTAGGTCGCAGCTAGGGACTTAGGGCCCAGGCACAAAGCTTGCGCAACGTTTCCGCTTCCGAAGCCCGGGACGCTCGGTGGCTCTCCTGCAAGGGCTGCGCTACGCTTTGGGAAGAGAATTCTTAGGTCATTTCTTGCCGGAGAAGTCTCTGAGTGAGGGCTGCAAGGAGCCAGAGAGCAGATTCTGCGGCAGGGTCGAAAGCCCGTTCGTGTCATGCCAACATTTGCACACGCTCGCACACACACTGGCCAGCCAGACAACCGCGCCAGATCAGTACCAAATCAACAAGTCGGTGCATGGATGGATGGATGGACGGATGGATGGCTCGATGCGTGTGTGAATATGTGTCTGCAGCCACATGCACACACCTGTATGCATGTATATGCAAGTCTACGCACGCCGTGTTCGTACACGCTAGCTTCTTCGACAGCCCCCGGGTTGCACCGAATTACGCCTGTTGCATGAACTGCTCGACGACTCCAGGGAAGTCAATTTTGATCCATCCTGAGCCATGACAGCATGACTGCCAGTAATTTACCGCAAGCAAAGCGGTGGCACGTGTGCATTTGTTCACGTCCCATGTTGCATGGCAATGAGGTGGCCATATTGTCGAGGAAAGGAGTTGTACTCAAGCAGCGAGGGTTCATTGTTGGAGAAATATGGTGAATTTTTCATGTCCCTGCACGATCCAAGCACTTCTGTTTCGGATATAGCTACCCCCCATTGCAATCCTCTTTGCAAATCCTCTGGCAGCGACGCATGCGCACACAAGTTGCGAAGGCTTGGAATGCGTGGATCTTGCGCATGGCTTAGGTATTGTATCCGGGTGGAGTAAACTGGTTTTGACTAAGTGACTAAGGTGCAAGAGAAGGTGCATGTGCTGTTGATCTGCATTCCCACTGCTGCTGCCATGATGTCAGTTTGTTGTCGGCCAATAGGAGGGCAGAAGCCATTATACAACGTAGCTCTCAAGCTTTACCATGAATTGCTTCCCCTCTGCCCCTTCCCCGCCCGAGGTGCTGACACTTACTCAAAGGTGGAGCCTTAAAGGGTAGCGCTGATCTCCAGACTAAGTAGCGCTCAGGTGGGATCAGCATCTGTGTCGCCACTCTGTGTCGACAAGATGGAAAAGGGCGATGTTTTCGGAATGTGCAATGATTCAATGATTCCTTTCCTCGCTCTTTGAAGCTTAGTCTGTGTGGGACACTTGGCACGATCCTTCCAACCGCTACCAATAATACAGCCGTCTGTTGATAGCTTTGCAGTCGCCGGCTGGCGCACAAAAGAAAAGCGGCTCCCACTATGTCCACGGACTTCTGTGACTGAATGCCTGGAATCGCAGACGCCTTGGCCGGACCTCGCTGGCAGAGACCCAGACGACCCAGACCCCAAAATCCTAAAGGTCCAGGTGCATTCATGCCCTCAAGCCTCAAGCCAAGCAGCACCCCGCCAGTGTCCTTCGTGAGGCCGACAGCTGGTTTCAGAGAACTCGCCAGGGTGCCCTCCACCCTGAGCTGCAAGGACTGAGGCACAGGGGTTTCAAGCTGGAGGGCAGGGGCAGGGCTCAGGCCTAGGATCTCTGGAAACAAAAACTGGATTTTGGTCTTTGCCGCGGTTTGGGGTTGAACACTTTAAGCACAAGCTCCTGCGGCAAGTCTACATGTGACGCCTGCAAGTTCGGATCACACGTGCTGCCTGAGCCCGATATTGTTTGTTTGTGGAAGGTTCCAGCTCATTACACCGATGCTGGAGCCCGCCAAAATCTCAAGAACTGTTCAAAGCGGAGACGTGCACATTGCAAGGCCCGACCGTGCAAGCTTCGACGTCATGATCCAAGGATGTGCCAAGGCGAGAGGGGTTCCAAACAAAGGCATGTTTGCCTGAGAAGATGTCATGGCTTAGGGCTAGGGCCTAGGGGTGCTGCAGGCGTCGCTCATGGGCAAGTAGCAGGCTCGAAGATACGGACATGTCGGGAGTTCTGAGCTTGGAGATTTGGAGTCTGAGGGCCTGCGATCCAGGTGGACGACCTCACGCGCGCCGAGCGATACCTCATCGACCTACTGGAGCGAACCAGTGATCGGCCGCACCGCAGGGGGTCTCAGATGCGCCACGTGGGCACGAAATGTCTCTGTGCTTTGTCTGTCCGTGGAACCAGCTTGTCGAGGACAAGAGCTTGTTGTCGCCGTGACCAGAAACCCAGTGCCGCTCGTGGAACGACTCACATAACTCACATCAACACAGGCCTGCGGGTTCTGCAGTGCTTCCAGAAAATTGTTTAATCATGAACAAATTCAACGTTGGTTTGAACATGACGGCATAGCAAACCGTCAACACAGCTTTGGTTTTCACTTTACATTAAGGCTTTGCTTCGACTACTCACGATCAGCCGTTGCCACATGCTAAGTTCAGTGCCCTGCATCTTCTCGGCCCAAGCTCCTTCGGAAGGGGGGGGCGCTTCCATTGTGAGCGTCCCTGAACGCTACAGTGCTACAGGGACAAGGTGTTGCTACTGTAGTTTCTGCACATACGGATATGCAAAACTTCCAAAACATGTATACCGAATCTACATAACCTCCATCTGCACGCATCTACTAAAGATACGTTAGGAGAAGTGTGTCTCTTCATGGCATGTTCCATATACCTGTCCACCGCTGTCTGCCTACATATACATGTATTCGTCCTACGCGTTCTTTCCATATCTATCTTTATATCAGTCTTTATCTCTGTACCCTGTCTCTCCCTCTCGCTGTGTCTCTCTCTCTCCCTCTCTCTCTCTCTCTCCCTCTCTCCCCCCTCTCTTTGTCTTTTCCTGCCCCGAAGCAAGTTTTCTTTCCGGCTTGAGGCAACTCCTTCCGTCAGGCCAGCCCGTGGTTGAAGCGTTGGCCATCTATGGGAACCTACGGTGCTGAGAAATCCTTTTGACTCGTAGCATGCCACAATTTGAGTCGATCTCGTGGTTGCATAGAAAGACTCGTGCGTCGGAATCTGGACAAGGCAGGGCATTTCGGAGCTCTACCGGATTGATTTGAGAAGCAGACAAGGCACTATGGAAAGCAAAGCTTTTCGTCGGCATGTATTTGTGTATTTGTTTATCTATCAACCTATCTGTCCATCGATCTACCTATCTGTCTATCTGCCTTTCCATCTGTCTGTCTGTCTGTCTGTCTATCTATCCATCCATCCATCCATCCATCCATCCACCCACCCACCCAGCCATCCATCCATCCATCCATCCATCCGTCCATGCATCCATGCATCCATGTGTCTATTTGTGTCTCGATATGTATGTTCTTAACCGTATATACGCATACGCATTACCCATACAATATACCATGTGTCTGTATTTGATCATGAAGGTTTGCATGTTATCTTCAGGGTCCTGGCATTATTCCTCTCCTTCTTGTTATCACTGTCATCTTCGTCACAGCCACCGCCATCGTCACTATGCTCTCAATCATCATCATCATCATCGTTGTCAATCATCATCATCATCAACAACATCAACACGAAATCATCATCAGCAGCAACAGCAACAGCGCCAGCATCATCATCATCACCACCACCTGGTTTCTTCAACATCATTGCCATCGGCACCGTCATCATAACCAACAACAGCAGCAGCAACAACCACAGAAGCTACAACGACGACCACCGCCAGCCACCATACCAGCACCAGCGATGAGCCAAAAATGTGGCACCTTGAACCTCGGTGGAACCCCTCACCAGACAGAACACGGGATCTCTTCGACTAAAGAAGTCTGAGCCGCTCGGTTTCTGTTCAGCGCTGGCCCGGAGGTCATCCAGGCGCTGCTGCGTGCTCGTGAACCCAAGCGGGCTCACGTGTGGGCGGAGGACGGTGTGGGTATGTGTGGGTGCAGCGCCAAACGAGGATGCCCTGGAAATTTGGAGCCTCATGGGTAACCCAGTTGAAGTTGAACGGTTTGGCAGTTCAGCTGTAATTGCGGCTCTTTGGTTTTACATCTACTTACATGTATATAACCATCACTCAACCTTAGTAGACCCATGCAAGGTCACGCTTGGTTTCGGCTCAAGGAAGGCTTACAGCAGAGAAGATGGCAAAGTTCAGGGCACCAAGCTGTACAGCTGTCGGATTTCAAAGTAGTGCTTCGAGTGAAATCCGAGAGCTGCAGTCCAACGAGCCTCTACATGTTTTTTCGCTGCGTCGACAGAACGGCCTGACTGCAGCCAAAACAGAGCCGAGCAAGCAATGCTAGCCTGCGCATTGCTGCTATGGCCTTTGGCAGCATTTGGCGCTCCGAGCCGAGATGAGCAGTTCAGGTGCCCCGACTCGGGAGAAAGCGGCGGTCAAGTTTGTCTGGCTCACTTGGCCTGAAATGCCTTGTGACTTGGTGCAAGTGCGTAGGTAGGACCAGGTAGGTACTCCGGGATCTCAGAGAGTACAGCAGCACTGCAATGTTCTTATCAGCGCGATAGTTGATGGTGAAAGGGGCTGGCAAGCAGCAGAAGTGCGCTCTCATGGCGAAGGCCTTGGGCGCCAGATGAGTTGCTCGGGCCGCTGGAAGGGCCGCGGCCAAAGGCGCCATCCTACACTTGATATGACCATCACGTACTTACGACCTTTGCCTATCTAAATATGTTCATTGATTGCTATATACTATAGTCCCATGACCACACCACGTCCACCATTTCCTCTGCGACCGCCACGGCCTCTTCGGAAGAAAGGTTTCAATTCATGTCAGGCACATGCGCAAGATGATAGATAGGATTCGTTGCCGACCGACATGTGAAATGTGCAGCGCGAATGTAGGCCCTTCCAGGCATACTCTAGATCATGCATCTGGCAAATGCGGTGAATAGACTCTATCCACCAGCTACCGATCTCAATAGCCGACTCTGAAGCATGAGTGCAACGGCATGAACTGCCCAGCTCCCAAGTCTCCAGTCCGGCTGAGACTGCTTGCCTCCAGCGGGAGGCCTTGTCGTCACGCCCGCCCATGGGCTGGAGCTCCTGGTATGCCTTCGGCGGAGACGTGGCGCCGGGGCTGCCAGAGAACGTGTTTTGCAGGAATTCTGTGTTTCCGTAGTTGGGTTGTGGCGGTCTCTGGATAGCTGCTCGGCTTGGGGGCAGAGGAATTTCAGGGACTCGGAAATGGGCAGCGCAGAGTTTTGCGGGCCTCCAAGGGCAGCGCAGCACTCCCGGAGCCTGGGATGCAAGTCCACAAACAGTGAGGCTTCCTTTCTAATGAGGCCCGCTTTTTCCAGGAACATAGTCCGAGAGTGGGAATCCGGGAATCCTCCACAGGATCAGCCGCGAATGGAGCGGACCTTTGCCAAGCTCCTGAACCGGAGTGCCACTCGTCTGTGGGGAACCCTGCAGAAGCATTCCAAAAGAATACCTGCCAGCCTAGCGCCAGTTGCAGGGATTGCATGGTTGAGGATCAGGACGGGCCTTGCCGACATCTGCAAACCATTTTCGATCCCGACGAACTCTCACAAATCTCGGGAGACCCAAGGTGCAAGCTGGCTCGGCGAGAAGCCTTTGGGATGCCGGGTATCGATTTGCGAACATCGACGATGGCGGGAGTTTTCGCTTCAGTGCTGCTCGCATCCGGGTACATGCATCTGCAGGATCTCGGATTCTGGATGAAGTTTCAGGGTTTGGACCTCGAGGTATTTCATAAAGTGATGCTTTCTGACTGTGTTTTGTTGAGTTGCCATCATCCGACTATCTGTTGCGTATGCAGGCTGGCAGGCATGCCATGCCGGTATCGACGGGTCCTTCCACTCCGCAGAAGGGACGCCGCTGGTCAACCGCAGCAAGTTTCCGGATCTGCGTAGCTTGGCGGATTTTGGCGGTGTTGTGGAGTTCGGTGGTTTCTTTGGACATCACATCCTGCCTAGTAGAGGCGTCGGAGTAATTGTAACTTTATCCCCTTATAATAATCCTTGTTGTTACTAACATAGTATAACAAGATGCCCCGCAAAACCTTACTCGAATTGTTAAGGCCCCTCCAAGTCTATTCGTGGTACCAGGCCATCAGTGCCTGAACTGAGTGAAGATGCAGATGTAGAAACGTGTGGGCGGTGACTGCGACTTTCTGTTTGGATCTGGCACTTAAGCGAGTGTTTGCATCATCTCGCTGCTTGAGGTGCTTCGATTGGTCATCAGATAAGCAGTTTCGGTTTCAGGAAGTGGTTATGAAGTGAGTTCGTACCTTGCAGAAGGACCTGGTTCCTCAGCGCTCGGAGAAGGTTTGTTCGGTCAGTGAGTGAAAAGACTTTAATCGACCAAGGCGCTATGACTTCGAGTGCACGGGCCATGGGTTTAAGGCACCTTCCGCGAGAGTGCAGGGTGCATTGAGAGGGTTGTCCTTCCTCAGTAAGTAGAGGAGCAAGTTTTCAGAGACATCACTATTGGACGCCCGCCGCCCTATCGTCTTCGTTGCCTTGACCTAAAGTTATTCGGTTAATCGCCCGCTGACTGCATTCCATTACCCCAGCGAAGTTCAGAGACGAACCGGAGTAGAACTACTAAGCCTTACTAAGCACTGACTCTGGTGTTTTTCTCCATCCTGCCTGCACCTCCTGCCTTGTGAGCTGCGCCTGAAAGAAACCCCCGGAAGGCCACGGAGCCCAAGCCATGCTTCCGCTAGGAAAGGAAGGTGGGTTGTTATTGTAGGAGCCGGAATGAGCAGTAACAGTGTGCGTCTGTGTGTGTTCATTGCATAAATAAACAGATTCTTATGTAGCCGCATTCCGGCTAGAACTATACTCGAAATTTCACCCTGAGAAAAACCAGTAATACAGACACGAATGCTGGAATGAGTAGCCAGAGAGTGGATGAACGTCCTGTGTCTATTCCACAAAGGCCAGGTTTCTACATGAACAACTACATCTGTGCAGAGGGCTCGCCTCGCGGTGGCATTGGAGGTGGGACATCTGCCAGCTGCTCAGTAGGCGGATGAAGCGTTCCACTGATCTCCCATGCTCATGCCATGTGCGCCTTCTGCCATTCTGTATTATTTCAACCTGGTTCTTTCGTAGTTTGCAAGTGTCGGAACATGATGCATGCAGACGGCAGGTGAGATCTACATGCGGAATATGAAGCTTCGCTGCAGATGCGCTGTGGCTTCTGTTCTTGTTCAGGCTCGGGTTGACTGGGGGTTTCTTTCAGCATTCCACTTTGACAGAGCTACTCAGCTACCCGTTGAGTGGTGCGCAGTAGAGCCTCCGTGCTTTGTCTTTGCCGTTCTGCTGCTACCAAAAGTTGAACCTTGTAAACGAAAGTAGCTCAGGAGAGGCTCTGTCGAGTTCCTGCATGAGTACGGGCTTCTTGTCTGCACAAGCGAAGGGACAAGGTCTGAGGTCTCGACTTCGCTTCCCGGATGCGGGCCTCCAAAGTCTCTGAGCCGTGAGGTTTGAGTACGTGAAGATCGATAGCGGCAGCGTTTACAACGATCTTCAACTCTGGAGCGACATGCTGGGAGCCGCGGGATCGCCCATCGTGATCGCTGCTTGGCTTGCGGCTGTGGAAGATGAGGGTTTTTGTTAAGGGTACCTTGTGTAATTAATGGCATTAATGGCTTTCCTGTGCAAACTTGAGGAGAAGAGTCTCAGTACATCCCAACATCTCGTTTCCACCCGGCTGCCCAGATGATGTGCTCCCGGACTGGTAGCTCGTCTTGGGCTTAGGGTTTAGGGTTTTTTTCACTTTATGACCTCGGGTGGCCGTATCTTCTGTCTTCGGTAGTGAAGATTAGCAGCTCGGGGATGGTGATGACGCTGGTGAAGATGCGCCAGCATTGGTACTGTTACGCTGGCGGCCCGTAAACTTATCTGGCCTTGATGCCCATGTATTGTGTCTTCTCTTGACTGTTACCTTTTGTGTCTTCTTGTGACTTGCTACTGTTCTTATAATATGTCATAGGCTTACCCACCTTTCATGAATGTGTTGCTGTTCTTCGATGATGTTTTCCATAGTCCGTGTATTAGCCGCTGCACATGTCGACGAGAATGACGATGATGATGATGATGATGAGGATAATGACAATGGCGACGATGAAAAACATATAGATGAGACAAAAACACAGACCTTCGCAGGGAGACATGGCTTCTGCTGCATTAGGTACAGTGGTCGGAAAGGGATTTGTTGTTAATTCTATCGTTGTTTGTTCCCGCCCTGTGTTGTTCATTCCTTTTCTCGAGGCTTCACCTCGAGTTTGTACAGATATAGTGTGTTGGGATTGTCTGCATTGCAAACAAAGCATTTACACACGAGGCAATCTTATAAGGGGGAAGTCCCCGGAGACTTTATTTTTCCAAACCATTCACTACTGTACGACATCATACTGAGTCCCAAGACCGCAACTGCGCCTGCCGAGGAAAATTGTCATCAAGGTAGCAGGGAGCCAAATGCGACGTGGCTGGGCTGTGCAGCTATGCGGGAGTCCCAAAGACGAGCGCATGTCGTGCATGACCCGACAATTTCAACTCCATGCTGTTGCCGGTTGTCAGAAGCCCATGATTGCATGACTCCATCTGCTGCCGATTATGTCAGGTGGTGTCCCTATGACCTCTTCCGCACTGCTGGTGACCTTCATAGTGTCGGCTTTGATGTCGAACTGCTCGCCACAGCCAGGGTCCTGAACCGGTCAAGGCCGCCCCAACGGGTTGACAAAAGGAAGCGCATTTAGGGTTTAGTCATAGGAGGGGAGAGTCAAGGGGAAGCAGAGAGTCTGAGCAGTCACAGGGATGTCTGCGGACCTGGCATTCCCCTCATTGTCGGTGGGGCCAAGGAATTGGAGGAACGACGGTAAGACCCGAACAGAAGCCTAAACTCAAACCTGTGTACAGTGTAAAGTGCAATCTTTTTTGATGGCTGCTTGTTGGTGGCGGCACTCTCCTTACCCCCAGGCTTCTGATCAAACCAATACCTTTCCCTAGGGCTTCCTAATTTAAGCACGGCATAGGCATAGTATACCCCAAAACCCAAGTCTAACCATACTATTGTGCATGTACGTGTTCTGTGTAACCTGGTCTGTATCGGACAGCGAGGATTTCTGTACAGCTTTTAGCTCTCTTTGTGCGTCAGGGTGGGCTGTTGGGCTTACCCTGACACTCTGGATGCCGGACCTCCGCCCACGATGAGGACCGAAGAGCATGGATTGCTGTGTGCATGTCAACTGTAAGTTTTGTTATATTATCTGTTATATGTTCATGTCCACATGATGGTTTAATGGATCTCTGATTCGTGTGTCACGTGGATGCGGAGCTGATTAATGCCAGCACTCGTTGCAGAGCCTGCAGCTCGTGCAGGAGTCAGTTCGGAGCCTACGCGGTCCAGGACTTAGAATCCTGTTGCAGAAAAGCTGCCCAAGCATGGAGTGCACAGGACCATGTGAAACTTTCATGTACTCCGTAATTGCGAGTAAGCCACGCATCCAGTTGCCAAGAGAGTGAGAGAGAGCGACTACACCAAGTCGTTGACGTTCCGACTACCTACGGACCTACCGCCCTTATCCCTAAACCTTAATCACTAAACCCTAAACCCTTGCACTTAAAAAAAACCTAAACCCATCCCCAGCAATTTGGAACGTTTGAGGCAGCCAGCGCTAAGCAACCCTAAACGTCAAATCGTAAACCCCTATAGACCCTAAAGCTTAAACCCTAGCCTCTGAGACAAGCCGCAAAACGTACAGCTGCTGAGATCATGTTCGCGCCTCTCATGCTCAGCTTTGACCTGCTGGATGACCAGAAGCTCGATCAGGTTGGGGTCTTATGTAACATATGTAATACATGTAATATACACATATAGAATTTATCATACATATCATATCATATCATGTTGATACATGCTTGATACAGTACAGCATGGTACCAGGTACTCAAGAAGCGCCTTGTATGGGGCTACAGAATGCAGCTGTTTTCGTGGACCCAAATCCGGTGCCGTCGCAGCCACAAGAAAACCAAACATGTGCAATTTTGCAATATGTTGCATTTGCAAACTTTTATGTTTGCTAAGTTTTGCACGGAACTTTTGCTTTCTTTTGCGTTGTAAACTGACCGCATTTGCTGATTTTGATGGGAACTTTTGCTATCTTTTGCGTTGCGAATGCTGCATAGCGTTTGCTCTCTAAGCTGTGTTTGTGTCGCCTCTTCTCGCATCCGCGATGTGAGAAGCTCAGGAAGTGGTCAAAGGCTTGCAAAGCACGTTTTCCTGTGACATTAAAGCTTTGATGCTTCTTCTGCCGCCTGCAGAAGTCGCAGCAGGAATGGCCCGCAAGTTCACGATAGCAGAAATTGTTGAGATCTTCGAGGTCAGACGGCTTGTCAGCTCCGATTGACTCCTGCTCAGAAGCTTCCTGTGCCCACGAGAGTTGCAGTGGGCAGGAAGATCCGCCCAGCTCTTTGCGAGGTAATTATGGTGGGATAGTAGATGCTTTGGTGTCCACTTTGCCAGGTCCACCATTGAAAAAGACCCCATTCTGCAGGCGCTTCTGTTCTTGGCAAAATGATTGGGGTGAAATGTTTTGATTCTGACTCAGGCTTGCTGTGTTTGCGGCGGTCCCGCGATTGGACGTATTCAGAGCGATGTACCCATCGCTAAAGCTGTGGAAAAAAGTGGAAGACAAAGCACGGACCCCAATCGATATTTGGGTGGTAATGGCTTTCTGAAATTTGCCATCGCCGCTGCTTTCAGGTCTGGAGTCGCGCTGATGGTGGGTGACAAGCTCTGCAACACTCACTGGTCCCGGCTTTCCAGACAGGTGCGTCTACTTTTCGGTGTCGGGTGAACTACGCAATCTGTTTTGCTCAAGGTCAACTGTGACAGTGGCAAGAAGAAGCGACGAAAGGCGTAGGGCTTTGTTGGTCGCTTCTTCGCTGTTGGTTCCTACTCTTCGATTTCCCGCTCGCTCGTAGGTGGTCCTGGCAGATGGCAAGGCCAAGTGAGCCTGCGTTTGCTGGGGGCTAACAAGTTGCGGCGTGCTGGGAGACCTGTGATGACCCATTGCAACATGTGGATGTGCATCGCGACGGCTGAGCCGAGTCGCTAACTTTGGCACCTGCGCCGTTGGTTCAAACCGTGGTAACCTTAGTAACCGTGATACTTGCTTTAGTGCGAGCTCAGATCCGGCTGAATGCAAGGCTGATTTTGTGAACTTGAATTGCATACTTTCGCTCTAGCTAGGCTCATCTTCTGCTGTAAATGCTGCTTCCCAGTCTTGAAGTAATTGCTCACCACAGAAGTTTCGTTCGAGACGTCATCATCTTATCCGAACAAGTAGTTGACTCTTCTGGTAAGCAGCAGGCGACAGGTGCAGGAGACTGCTGATTAGCACGGGGAATGCCGCTCTGCTGTGAAAATGCAGGTTGAGCAAAGCTTTGCAGAGCCCAGACAAGCTCAGCCGGATGAGGGCAGAGCGCGTTGCGCAGCTCCGAGAGGCAGAACTGCCTCAAAAATTCCGCGAGGCAATCGTGCACATCTCTCTGATTCTGGAAGAATCTCTCCATACCGCCGATGATATAGAACGAGTCCACTTGCACGCTCAGATAACATTCAGGCAGAGAATCGATCGCACCTCCGTGGCAGACTTCGTCTTTCAGGGTGTTCGACCTCATGCTGCCGCTCGATGAAAGCAACAGTTTTTGCTAGGATTAGGATGACTAGGACACATGCTTTGTCTTGCAGAAAATATTTCCGCTGCTGTTGGATCTTGCAGGAGCTGAACAAAGCGAGAGCTGGCCATGTGCAAGTTTCTCGAAATCGTGCTCACATTTATGTTTATTGCAACAAGATCGGCAGTTTCTGGTCTTTCACGAGCTAGTAGCCCTTGGTGGACTACGAAGTGCAGCCCTTTTGGCTTATGGGGTGGTGGGCCACCGGAAAGCTGAGCAACAAGCAAGAAAAAGCTGCCCAGACTGACGCTTTCTGCTTGACTGCATTTTTTTCAGGCTGCGCTCGGGGCGGAGCCCGTGACCAGCCACTTCATTGGAAAAAGACCAGAGCGTGCCGGGCGGTAGGGTGGGGGCGCGCGAACACGACCGGTTGTTAAACACATACATGTGTGTTTGTATGTTCAGATGTATGTGTGGATGTATGCATGCATGTATGTATGTATGTACGTATGTATGTACGTATGTATGTACGTATGTATGTGTTTTTGTGTATATATACATATATACGAAATGTATATAAGCAATGCTGGCCCGGAAATACATGCATACATACATACATGCAGACATACATACATACATACGTACATACGTACATACAAACATACCTACATACATATATGCATTATTTATCTACGTACCTACCTACCTACCTGTCTTCCGTCTATTTGTCTATTTGTCCATTTATTCATTTAACTATTTATCTATTTATCTATTTATCTATTTATGAACTTATCTATTTCTGAATTTATCTATCTGTTTATTTAGCGATGCATTTTCTATTTATCTATTTATCTGTTTATCTATTTAGCTATTTATCCTTTTATTTATTTATCTATTTATCTATCTATTTGCTCATCTAATTATCTATCTGGTTATCTGTTTGTGTAGTCACATGCGTATACGTATATATATATATATATATCTATATATATATATCTACATATATCTATATATATATATATCTATATCTATATATATATACATATATATTTATTCATAATTTCACACATATACATATGCATACACACACTGTTATGTTTTTATTTATCCTGGTTGAACGCTCATGTATGTATGAATGAGCGGTTGTAAGTACGTAGGTGAGTGGGTGGGTTATAGGTAGGTAGGTGTATGGAAACACTTTGCAGCAGAGCTTTCTGCTGGAAGGTTTGGGACATCATCACCAATGAGGAGCTCTCTAGTCTGGATGTGGGAAGGGCTGAGGGTTGAAGAGACAGAGTGAGGAAAGGAACGGCCGAAGCAAGTAGAAAGAAGAAATAGAAGGGAAGGAAGAAAGAAGAGAGAGCGAGACAGAGAGAGAGAGAGGAATGCATGGGAATCAGATCTCCAATTCCTGCTTGTGTATAGTCTAGTGTAACACACGGACTGGACACCAGGCAAAACTAGCTTTCACAAGTGCGAATTTTTCGCTTGCTGCAGCATGCACAAAGTGGCACGGCAGAGGCTTTCCGGATCACGCTTGGGTGATCTTGGTACACGAGACAGTGACTGGGATGTTCAGGTGAAGTCTGTGCCATCCAGCCTGTGCGTGGTGCGAAGCTTCCTAAGGTCTTAGTAGTGTACCCTTTCACGATGTCCAAAACAACGAAAGCTTGTCAGGGAACCTCATGAAGAACTCCATGAATGAGTCGACCCGAGACTGTGGGTCTTTGGGCTTCGGAACCCCGGCTCCGTGGTGGCATGCGTGAGGAGGTGATCAAAGTGAACCAAAATTGGGCTGGCTCTCCCGGGCGATTGCAGCTTGGCCTTTACAAAGTGGAGCACATTGACATGGGCTCTGCAGGAAGGTGGGGTTGCCCAGTTGCTCAGTAGTCTTTACTAGTTGCTAAAGCATCCTAAAGCACTGGGCCAAGATCTGAGTTTCATGCACTGGAAACGCCTGTCCAGACCTTGATCAGTAGGATCGTCTCTCAAAAAGGAAGGACCATAGGTAAGGTATCCAGAAGCCCAGAGGCATCCTAAGAAACCGTTCCACCCTACCCAAACCCCTGAACTTTAAAGCCGAACTTTTAAACCCCGAAGCCCTAAACCTTAACCAAAAGCCTAAACCCCAAACCGAGGCTACGGAGGTGGTCCCCACATCCGAGCTCGGAGCCTCTTTTTGCCTGGGCGCAGCCCTGCGGAGCATCGGAGAACGCCAGCGGCTGGGCTTACGACGCCGATCGGTGCCTCTGCAAAAATCCCTAGTATTAGGACCATTAAGGACCACCAAAACACGGCAAATAATCACTAGGATCCTTAGCAAGCCTGGAAGCAACGTTCCAGCAGCTGTAGATAGTTGAAACCCGGATACCTTCTTGGTTTAGAGTGGACGAATATTTCAAAGTGCACCTGCTTTTGCCTTATATTAGCATATATATATATATATATATATATGAATGAACCTTCGGGTGGTTCGGGCCCAGAGAGGTGCCGGGTCCAAGTCCGCAACCCGGAAGGCGAGGCCCAAACGCGATCTCCTAGGTCAAACTCAGAGTAATGCCTTCATATTTGCATGTATATGTATATATATATACTCATATGGCCATTACATGTATGTATATGTGTATTGTACATGTACATGTGTATTTGTGTATGCCGTGCGGAGAGGTGAGGAGAGAACCAGCAGCTAAGCCCACTGCAAGCACCCAAGGCACCAAGTGACCTGGCGAGGCAGCTGCTTGTCCTGGGAGGACGGTGCTTCCCTTCGCCCCTGCCAGGGAAGTCCAACTCAGAGGTGCGGCGGTGTTTATGAGATCCCTTTTTTTTGGGACGGTGTTTCCGTTGTACACGTAGATAAAGACCTGGTATGGCTTGTGCGTTGTTGGATAGGCATGGCGTTGTATGGGCGGTTTGCTCATGTTTGCTCTACAAGGTGTCGTTGGGCATGGCTTGGCTTGGTTTGGCGGCACTTCTCGTTTCAGAAACCCCCTTCCATCCCGAGTAGTCTTGGGGGCGCGGCACTTGGGAGGCTGTTTAGCATCCAGAGGGTCTGAGTGTGTTTTCGCAACATCTGTTTACGAGTTTTCTGGAGTGCATTCTTAGCAATGACTTTTCAATCAGAGGATTGCTTTATCATGCTTCGTTGGATCGACTCAAACGGCAGTTGTGCAGCTGATAAGTTGATGTCACGACTAGGACTGTCCCCTCCAAGCCAAGCTTTGAGTGAACCTTGGTCCCAGTGGCAGGTGGCTTCTGCGAGACGGGCGTCTCTGGCAACTGCAGCCGAAGGCTTTCCGCGAGATCCTTGAAACGGCTTCCTTCCCGAAATTGGAGGCCGGAGGCTTGTGTTTCTGCATCAAGGGGTTTTGTTGACTCTGCTTGGTCTGCAAACCTGCACTGCATTGATGAGCCTTCTTGTTTGCTCACCTGCTGATTGCCTGCTCATCGTTTCCCTCTGACTGCTTGCCGCCATACTCATGCTCTGCCTCATGATCTGTCATCTCTTACTTTGCCTGATGTCGGTGTGATGAGCACAGAGCGGAAAGGGCTTTACCTGCTTGTATAGAGAACTATCAGTATCAGAAATGGTGTAGCTGCCAAGTACCTTGGGGCCTGCAGCTGCTGTGGCCGTGGCGGTTCAGTCGGTTGCCCGAGATAGAACAACAGATCCCGAAGCTCTTAAACGCAGTGTGTCTTGGTTTCACAGCGCCTTTGCCTTCGGGTTTGGGTATAGGATTTGCTTTTCGGGAATTGCAAGTTCTCGCCCAACCATCCGCAGCAGTGCAGGAGGGCGTTTTGCGACTCTCGCGTTGCAACGCTTTGGTGCCCAGCCAGCGCTGGAAGCGAAGCGGCCGATGCGAAGGGCAGTGCAACGTACAGAACGACCTCCGCTTCCGGGAAGGCTGGGGCTTCGAATTGGGGCTTAGCGCTATAATCAATCAAGCATACGCGATATGAGTATTATGTATGGTTATGTATCAGTTACATGTCATTGTGAAAGATGCTTCCAATCATAATTCTCGTGCGTTTCTTCATCGTTTCCGGGCTGAACGCTGCCAGCTCGTGTGCGAAGATCTCCCGACTTGTAGCTGAGACTGCCACTTAGCTGACGGAAAGAGCACCTTCGTCATTAAGCCATCTCAAACTAAACGCTTGACCTATAGATAAACCCTGAACATCCCAAACCATCCTAAACCCTAAAACGTATATCCTTTAGATAAACCCTGAACCCTCACCCCCTTTACGTCATGGAGACTTCCCTGAGAAGGCGGCTGTTGGGAGATCACCGGCTGCAGCACCGCAGAGGAAGCCGAGGCACGGCACCCGGAGATATGCGCAGTTCAGGGTTTAGGGTTTGGGGTAAATTATGGTAAAAACAGGGCTTGGTGTTTGGGGTAAGTTTTTGGGAAAGTTGGGGTTTAGGGTTTGGAGTAATTATTTGGGGTTTACGCGGTTTATAGGGGCGTAGGGTTTTCTACAGGTTTGGGGTTTACGGTTACGGGTTTCTAGGATCATGCGGATTTATAGTCTATTTAGCAAAATTTTTTGTCGGGTTTTAGGGCTTGAAAAGGGACAGTCGGATGCTAATCCCGAGCCCTATTCCTGCACACACACCCCCGAGAAGATGGGGATGCATACTGCACGAGACCCTTCCTGACCCCGGAAGCCTACATGTACCCGAAGCTGAGGGTGGCCTTTGCAGCTCTGGCAGGTTGGCGTGAACTTTGGGTGCAAGGTCCGCCTTCGATTCGCTCAGTTTCACCGTGTTAGAGTACACCTAGCCCGAAATATCGCCATGCATCAGGCTCTCCCCAAGACCGGTGCCGGCGGCTGTGAAGCCAACGGGGCATGGCGCTTTCAGGGCTCGCAGATCCATGCGGTGTCTTGGAGGCTGTTAGTTTTCGGAGCACCTATACCTGTCTGCCTGGCGTAAAAAGTTTCATGCGCAACGGCCAGTCTTTCGCGGCCAGTTTACAAGATACCTGCACAGGGATGCCCCTTCGCAGCAGAGCATGACTTGCAGATTGTCATCTCCATCATAAGTGTTGTCGTCGTCATAATCGCCTCCAGCATGACCCGCGGCGGCGGCAGTAACGGCACTCATGCGTTGCGAGAAGGTGGGCACCTCCAGGTGTGTTCCAGTGCGAGTGGGGTGGTCTTCAGCCAGTTCTCGTGGTTGATGCCGGGGTGTAGACAGACTGACCGAGGTGATGGATGGCAAGTGCCTGCAAGTGGACTTGCACGACGGGCGGTCTGTGAACGTGGGAAGCTGCACCGGACAGCCTCATCAGCAGTGGGAGGCGCTGCCGCATGTGCTTGAAGAAGCCATGTATGTCTGCTTATCTGTCTTGGGCTGGCAACACCACAACTCTTTCCAAGATCGGCTCTTCTCCTCCTCAGGTTGACGGGGCATTGATCCGGTCCCTCCAGCAGCCGGGCGACTGCATCGACAGCGGCATCCCCGCGCCACCTCCCGAGACCACAGGGCGCTGCCTGTCGGTGCAGGACGGGATGCCCGCAACAGAGTGGTTCCGGCTTCAAGTATAGTCTTGCAGAGGGCTACGGTTTGACCGCCCACTTGGTGCCGGTTGTCTTGCGGAAGCCCAGGTCTTGAGTCTTCCGGCTGGATATACGGAGGCAGGGCCCCCGCGTCGATTCCGGCCTTCGTCAGTAAAGAGCTGCTCCTTATTAGATCCCCAGCGACCATGCCCCAAAGCAGCCACAGTCTGCCCGGGCTCGGAGGTCGGGCCTGCATTGGGGCTCTCAGCGCCTCTCCTGCACTTCAGCAGACTGAGGGTTTCTCGAAGAACACCCGTTCTTTCGGGGTTGCGGAGGGAGGAAAGATTGTCCGCAGCATGCAACAAGTGCTGCGTGCCGAAGTGTTGACTGCAGGATGGTGAACTGTGCGACGTGAGTCAACCACCGGCGTATCCGGTCCGATTCGCGGATGAGCATATGTTTGCAGGACTGCTTGGACGTTTTCGCGAAGTCCTATTCCCCCTGGAGTTTAGGAGCCCGCGCGCAGTCGAACAGCTTCATCAAGAATCGCGTGCACTGGTAATCAAGCGCTTACACAGAAGACGATGACTGTACTTCTATATGTATATGCTTATGTTGCGTCATCAAGCATGTAGATGTTTGGGGTACCGGACCGAGATTGTCTCACAGTCTTATTATACAGATGTCCCCATCAGCACAATTACTCACCCTCAGTCCAGTGCCAGCACACGTGCACAACTCCTGTCATTGGAATCAATTGGAGGTCGAAGCATGTGCCAACGAGTCGAAGCTTTCCGAGAATCCGGAATCTTGAGCACCTTGCGTACTTTCTGAAGGAACTACGGGATACTGTACCATGCAACGAGGAGTGTACAGGAAGGACGACCGGAAGGAGCCAATACGCAGTTGATGCTGACGGCACCGGAGCCGATGACAAGAACACCACAAGCAAAGGCACCAAGAGTGCTGGATTCGCGTAGCGTGGGCACGCCGTTTGGGAAAGACTGTTTCCCAGCAAAGGCGCTTATCTGAACAGAGAGTTTGTCTCTCAGCTGGTCTCGGGGCCGTAGTTTCGGCAGACAGTGCAAGCCTGAGTCAAAAGCCGGCAAGCTTCAAGCTAAAAGCTAGGGTCTAAGTTATGGGCCCCATATGGATCCCTGAAGAGAGGCCCTCGAGCCCAGCCTCGGACAGACTGTAATTCGACCGCAAGCCCCAGGCTGTATAAACCCTGATCCTTCAGCTTCGAAGATGTCAAACACTCAATGCTCTGTCGAGGAGACCTCTGTGTCCGGGCATTGCGCGGCCTTCCCACAGCCTTTGGACCCCTGCAGTCGCGCGGCTCAGAGCGGGACGTCGTTCGGTTTACGTTATGGGCTTATTACAGGGCGAGGGTTTTGGGTTCAAGGTTTACTTTATGGGCTGTTGTCGGGTTTCTCTCCGAACACCTTCGCTGCATCCAGTCACCTATCGTAGAAGACTGTGTTTAAGGTTTAGCGTTGCGCCTGCAAGGGGCCCAGGGGCACGTGCCTTCCTGCCTGTTCGCCTGTCTGTGGCCGTCTTTGACCACCGCGGAGGCTTTGGGCGAAGCCTCAACCAGAAGGTGCGGCCGTGCTGCTTGCCAGACTTGCAGCTTCAGGTACCTGCTTTCAGGCCATGCACGAAGCAGAGTTACTCCCCCGGAGCCGTTGGGCAGCTTTGAATAGATGGGATCAAAGGGCAGTCAAAAAGCTCTTCTTGGTGTTTTCACTGCTAAGTCCAAGATAGTCGAACGGCTCCAGCGATGGCCTCACTTCGCCGGCCGAGGCTGCTTCTGAACCGAGGATCAGCAGCACCGATGCTGCGCCTTGGCTACCTTGGCTACCTTGGCTCAGAACAGAACAGGCAGTTCCCAGTTCCTAGAGACGCTCGTCTTAGTACTCCCAAATGTCCGAAGCTCCTGCGAGGTCGGCCCAGGTCGAGCTGTCAGAGTTGGGACTGGAGCCTTCTCGAATCTATCGCGTACGCGATCTCTGGGCCAGGAGCGACGGCTTGGGACTTCTGGGGTTTGGAGCTTCCCTTGGCGTATGGCTGAAGGCGCACGCTCTTGGAGCCGATGGAGGTTTCATTGGGCATGGGGCTTCGTGCAAAGATCATGTGACAAACGTTGTTAGAGTCACGGCCATGCAAAAGGCCCCAAGTAGGATACGAATCTACGCAGATGCTAAAGTCTGGGAAGGCTTGCATTGCCTAGAAGGGAGTAGCGACATTTCCCTTGAAGCTGAGCTACTCGCGACTGTTGTGAGTTGGGGTACCCTTCGCCTCGTAACGATCGTCGTCCATCGTCATCCACCCATACCATCATAGTCATTGTATTCATAATCATAATCATGAACATAATTACAATCACTATCGCCTAGCCTACAGCAACAGCGGATCAGTTTCGCGACTGCGACCACGACGACGACCACTGTTTCTGCGATGACTGCTTCTGCTACTGCCACTGCCACCACTGCAACTGCAATCAACGATAGTCGAAGATAGACGATGAACGTCGAGAGTGTCGTGCCTGCGAGGAACCCACACAGTAGCACCGCTAGTTTATGAATGCTTGACAAAGTCGTGGCAGGAATATGAAGTTGTGTGCTGCATCTTCCGTGACAGAGCCCCGAAGCTTCCATTGGCAAGGAGGGACTTGCGGCCGGTGTCTGGCAACATAACTATGGTGGCAGCCAGCGGAGACGGCCTGGCACCCAGCATTCAGGGTCAGAAGCCTTAAGCTCTGAATGCTGAGTCGCCGCTCAGGCCAGTTGCTACACCTTGCTACTTTGGCCTCGGGCGAAGAGATGCTGATCTGATGAGGTTTCTCTGCGACAGTGTGGCCTTCTCCAACTTGCTGGTGAAGAGCTTCCATGCTCTTGCAAGAAGTATTCCCCCCATCCCAAACTGGAACCGACAAGGTTGTAGTCTTGCAAGCTTCGTGGATAATCGTCTGGCTCAACAGCGGTCCCTAAAATTCTGTGTGCGGAGGCTGGTGGGCGTGCCGAGCTGCTTGTCAACAGCGCCAGTGTCGGTTTCAAACGCGGGATGTTTTGCTGCGATTGCTGCGTTTTGAGGTTCTCTGTGCTGCGGCTTCGACGGTTCGATTGGTTTATGTTCCAAAGACTTCGGGGTGGTTTGCAAATGAACGGTATGCGAGTGGATGCACACGTACTCGTGGTGAGAGACGGCCTCAGTTTGCACCACCGAGGGCTTGGGTGAAAGTGCTCGAGATCGTCGACGGTGGCCCCGTTCAATTCGGCATGCTCCTGAAAATCGCCCTCGGCGACCGAGGCATGCTTGCCTAGACCCCGCAGGTAGACATGGAATGGCCGGCCAAGACTTTAATCCCAAACGCCAATTCTCATGATGAATCGGTCGTTTGACTCACAGCCCACAGTTGTGCCCGACGCCCGGAATGCACAAAGCCACTCTGAACACTGCGCCACAAAGCCTGAAGCCAAAGTTCCTGAGCCCAAGAAGGAGCTGGGCGGTGCTTCGGATATCACCGAGTACAAGAAGAAAGCGAAGCTCGAGAGCCTGATAACGGAGTGTCTCGACTAAAGGCCAAAGCGCCACGACCGGCGACACGTGCACCGTAGGATACCAGGGCGACCCCCGTGCTCTCTTGCTGGGCTTTTCCCAATGCCCAGATGGTAGTCGAGCCGAAGCCGTGAAACGGCTAGTACCGTGCAGGCTTCCCGTCGGAGTCTAGTTTCTTGATGTTCGTTTTGCCGCACAAGGTGGCAGTGATTTGTGGCAGGGTACCTAGTTACCCAAGCGCACACCTGATCGCAACAACATTCACTGGAACAGTTGGTCAGCCACTTGCGCAGCACTCTTTCCATATTTCGATGCAGGAGTCTCCAGAGAGCATGTTTTGTGACGTTGTTGAGACATGTTGAGACAGGACTTCGTTTCCAAAGGCTGCGCAGACTGGCCAAACTACGACCCGGATGTCCGAGCTCCTAGAAATGCCTCTGAGTCACACAGCCGTATGCAGTCGCCTGCTGTGGCCGCACCCGAGGTCGTTCGAAAATGCTCCAAGGAGATGCGACACCGGCGTACCTACAATGTCGAGGACCCGTTTGCAAAAGGCGGCTACAGAGAAAGGTGTCAGAGAGCCCCAAATCCTGAGTGCACGAGTTCTCGGTTGGCAGCAGAAGCAGTGACCGTTTCCCAGAACTCCGCGAGGAGCACTTTGAGCTCATCCAAGAGTTGGTGAAGGCTCTGGCAGCCGCCCAAAACACCGCAGGGCGACCCAGCAGAGCCTGTCGAACCCCGTGTGAACCAGAGCTGCGCTTCCAGCCGTACGGCTTCAGGCTCCCGGCTCCCTTACACTTCTATGAGGGCTGTAGATTACCTCCGTCCTTGCACAGGATGAACATGGACAGAGTCAAACCGCCCGACCATGTCCAACTGCTAGGCTAGCAGCACCTCGAGCTCGGCCAGACGGCACCAAGAGCTACAAAGACTTCCTACCGAAGTTCCTCTGCGGGGTGCAATCCCCTGAAGCCCTGAAGCCCCTGAACAACCTCCAACCCAAGCTCGGACCTCGGACTCGCCCCCACGCATTCAGCCGATTCAGCCGTTCTCGCACGCATGGCCGTGCACTTCGAGAGCATTCCTGAGGAGCGCGGAGCGCAGATTATTTCCGCAAGGCTTTCAGGGCGGATCCGCGTTGCACCCAGAATTTTAAAAGCAGACGCCCTAGGCCCCAAGCCCCTGAACCCTAAACCGATGCAGATGTGCAATCGTGCAAGACTCTGTGGCGCCCTCAGCCCTAATCCAAGCTTGGAACATCTGGCATATCTCTGGTTCCTATACTCTGCCCAACCGCTTGACAAACACTTGAACAAGATCTCATCCGCATCCTTCAGTGGGTTCTGGAGCACCATACTTTCCGACTTTGTTCTCCCTCGCTTCGCTTCTTCAATCAAAGCCCTAAATCCCTAAATCCCTAAACCTTAAACCCCAATCCCGTAAACCCTAAACCCCTAAACCCTAAACCCTAAACCCCTAAACCCTAAACCCCAATCCCGTAAACCCTAAACCCCTAAACCCTAAACCCCAATCCGGTAAACCCTAAACCCCTAAACCCTAAACCCCAATCCCTCAAGCCCAGTATAGGAGCTCTCATGGACGGACTCATGGAAGCTCTGGCTCTGGAGCTCCTGTCGGAGTTGCCTCCCCACAGGCGCAGTTTCTGGGATTGGGGTTTAGGCTTAAGCTGGGTTCTTGTTATAAGGGATGTAATCCAAGCGACCATAATAGGGATGTATAGATTATAATATGGTTTCCGGGGCATAAGCTGGGTTCTTGTTAAGGGATTAAGTCTAAGTTACCATAATAGGGATCTATTGTAAATAAGAAGGCTTCTTTTTTATGGTAACTTAAATTGCCAGGTTAAGGGTTTCGGATCGTGGAAAAGAGAAGACTTTGCAATTTAGGATCAGCCAAGTAGGAGGTCTTCAATCCTGTATCCGAAAGCCTGTTACTGAACCCTAAACCACACCGGGATGGTCAAGGAGGTGATCATGCTTCGCAGAGTCGTCGGCTCACACTCCCTTTCCGCCATGTGGATCCTGCTAGCTGCCAGGAGCAGCAGGTGGAACAGGGGTTCTAAAAAAGCTTTAAAGTAGAGGCCCCTAAACCCTAAACTTCTTAACCCTGAACCCTTTAACTTTCTGAAAAGTCTCTTTGGGGTTTGCAAACTCTTGACATCCGGCTTTGGGGTTTACGACCCTAAAACGAAACCCTCTATCCTAAACCCGTCCGGCTGCAGAGTATAAGACCCTAGAACACCCTCAACTGTAAGGAGCCAAAAAGACCTACAAGCAAAGCCCTCAACCCTAGACCCCTCGAAGCCGCCAAAGCCGTGAAGCCAAACCCATCAACCCTAAAGCCCCCAAAACCCTCAAGCCCCAACGCCCTCGAAGCAGCGTGAGGCTGCTTTGGCCTCGGGGCCCACACGCAGCGGCTCTCCACGGGCTTCCTCCGACAGGTCTCGCAGATTGGCCATCTCGGCCAGGCCTCCGAAAAGGGCTTCTATCGAAGTGCCGCTCTTTTTCTTCTTTTTGGTAGTGCTGCTATGTAGTGCTGCTGCTTTTTTTTTTTTAAAAAAAAAAATTCGTGTCACTACTACGACTACTCTTCTTCTTAGTGTTACAGCTGCTATTAGTATTCTTCTTCATCTTCTTAGTGGTACTACTACTATTCTTCTCGTGCTTACCATTTTTTATTGCTACGATTAATCCTATTAGTGGTACTATTAGTATTGGTACTCGTATGGCTCTTATTATTATCATTGCTATTATTGTTCCGCAGAACTATACGACTATGACTATCATTTATTCCTACCGCTACTGTTATTGTTGTTGTCATTATGAATCTAACTACTTTTTCTTATCCATAGCAGCTACGCAATAGTTGCTATGAGGTATCACTCGCATTACCAATGTCATTTTCAATATCACTGTCCTCATCATATCCAGTATTGTCATCATTGTTATACGTTTTGCTGTTGTTGTTATCTTTAATGCCAAGAATTATTGTCTTTGTTGTGGTTGCAACACTATTCCTGTTACTTGTTGCTACTCTTGTTATGATGATAATGATAATCATTAAGACTGGGTCTATCTTGGGCTTATATGGCCGGAGGCTATGAGGTACAGGGTATTATGAAATTCCGGTGAGTGGTTTGGCTGGGGTCAAGAAGTGTTGGTAAAGTGGATGGAGGTTTTCTGGGTCTCGCGTCCCGGCGAGAAGGTCGGTGGGTTTCATGTACCCTTATAAACCCTAAACAATGTTGGAAGGGTACTTCTGAAGGTTGATAGGTCCAGAACCTCAAGCCCGACAAGCCCTAAATCCACAACGCGGCTCTAAATCCGAAAGCTTAAACCCTATCAGCCCTAAACCGAGAAGCAGTTTTGCTCAAAGGAGGCGCCCGACTCGGCCCCCAATACGGGGATCTGGGGCGAGGCCGTCAGGGACCGGGAATTTGAGTCGGTAGGGTGTGCAGGGTTTGGATTTTGGGGTTTGGGATTTGGCAGTCTGTACGTAGGTTTGGGATTCCAGGAAGGAGAACATTGCAGTTTTCAGGATGTTCCGTGCTTGCAAGATGACGGCGCAGTGCATGGTTTGATTTCATTTTCCGCCGGCTGGTACCCTAAACCTTAAACCATTAACCCATCCCCTAAATTCCTAAACCCTAAACCCCTAAACCGCTAGGGTTTGTCCATGAGCCGAACCCAGTCCTTCGATCCGACCTATGCCAGGCCTCCCGGTTTGGTTGGCTGGGTGCCCGGCGCCTCAGCTGTTCAGACCTGACCTTTGAGGCCCTAAAGGCCCTAAACCCTTTAAGCTCCATATAAGCCATGTATACACCCTATGAGCCATATCAGCCCGAAGCCCTGACCCTCTATTGTCTGTGCCGCGACGTGATACCTCTTCGCAAGGCACGAGTTCATCAATGACCTCGTGGCGGCACAGTGGCCCTACATCTCAGATTGGTTTGACGAGACCATGCGCACAAACTGCGAGCCGGCACTACAATCAGTGATGCCGGCAGGCCACTCATTTGCAAGCATCTGTTGGTTAGACTGTTCTCATAGCGTTTCGGCTACGGTCCGGCTTCGTAAAACGGAAGAGGGAGGGTGGGTGCCAGTAGGTTTGTCATCAGTTGCTTGCTGTTGCCTATGCAGGCATCACCATCTGCTTCGGTGCCCCTTGTTTGCAACGAGATCGAGTACTGATTGTGCAGCGGTTCTGTTCAGCAACCGGAAAGATGACAGCTCAAAGGACAAGTGCTCCCTTGGCACGAAGCCTGCACAGCTTCAGTCCATTATTGCCAGCAAGTACTGCGAGGCCTGTGGATAAAGTTTCGCGAGCTTCAAACTGATAAAGCAAAGTACTAACTACAGCTGACGAGCTAGATTTGATTAGAAATGCTCCCTCACTTGCCTGCAGTAGACAACGCAACAAAGCTTGAGCAGGACTCGGTGGAGGAGTCCACAACCATCCGCCTGGATGCGCAACTCAACTACGTCGGCGACTCTCACGTCGATGTGACCTGCACAGTGGGCAGTTTAGCGACTTGGCACATCCCATAAAAGCATAGATCAGCACTTTCTACTCTACATTCGGATGCTCCTTGTCAGGTTCTCACGCAACTGCAAGTCACTGGTGAGATCGTCATTGAGCTGGTGAGGCTCCAGAAGAATCCTCCATGGTTCAGCGGGGTACGGATCTATTTCTCGAACCGCCCGAAGATCGCAACTTGTCAATTGATAGAGGGTTCAAATGACTACTGACTAACATCCCCTTATCGCCCCTATATCTGTACATATTTTAATCATATGCCCCTAAACCCTGGTCTACTTATTCTTTCGATCTCTAGGTCAAGAGCCGCATTTCCAGGCCTCCGGTTGCAGCTCTGCCCAGCTTCCCACTCGGACTCTCGAGACCTAAGACCTAAGGATTTGGTGGTTCAAACTGAAGTCCTCGGCCTCAATGCCAACTTCGAGTTCATCAAGCACCCATCTGCAAGCAGAGCGCTGGTGAGTCCAATCTCGGAGCACTTCTCAGCAACAAGCTCTAACAATCACTGGCAGCAGCAGCAGCAGTCATCGTCTTTGTCGTTCTCGTAGTCGTCCTGGTCGCCGTGGTCGTCGTCGTAGTACTGGTAGAAGATGATGAGGCAGAAGCTCGTGACTGCGCTGGGCGATGTCATTGCGGGCCAGGCGGTTCTTCCAAATCGCTTCTGCGTGCCTGGATCAGCACTTCGGGAAGTTAGTTTTAGGATATTGGCGAAGATCTGAGGGTTTGCCGGGTTCGAGATGAATGCAGGGAAGTGTGGCAAATAGTTGTGTCATGATGTGCCAGATCATTAAATGGCTTTCTGTTGTCGATCACTATCGGCGTCATTACACACTTGTTGCTTCTGACGGTGATGGCTTAGTCGGTGCCGTCGTTTTCGTCGCGGTCCTCCCCTGGTCCAGATTGTCATCATGGTCGCGGTCGCGGTTGCAGTCGTGGTCGTGGTCGTGGTGGTGAATCTGGTTGTGTTTGGTTGTGATTGACTACTGCTACTGCTGCTACTACTACTCCTACTCCCAGACCACCGCCGCTACTGCTGCTGACTGCTGACTGCTACTGCTACCACTGCTTCTGCTCCTGCTCCTGCTGCTGTGCTGCTACTGCTACTGCTCCTGCTCCTGCTCCTGCTCCTGCTCCTGCTGCTGCTGCTGCTCCTGCTCCTGCTCCTGCTCCTGCTCCTCCTGCTCCTGCTCCTGCTCCTGCTGCTGCAGCTTTTGCCGCTGCTACTGCTACTGCTCCACTGCTGTTGCTACGGCCGTGTTGCGGGGATGCAACATATCGCGAAACAAGAGCTGATCAAGTGGCGGCCATGTTGCTTCAACAACCTCCGTGTAGATTCACCAACTCACTCTCCGAGCTTCCGATCGGCGACGCCATCAGCGAAGTCGACCTGCGGATGCCAACTCCGCAAGGGGTGCTGCGCTTGATCGTTCTGGACCCTGGGCTGGGAGACCAGTGAGTGATCAGCAGCTCGGAGTCTACAGTAACAATTAGGCTCCTGGAGTGGGCAGGCGTTTTCTGGAGAGCCATTGGAGTGAGATCTATCAGTGCCCACCTTCTCCAGCGAAGCCTAGCTTGCTGATAGGTCTTCTCCCATACTAGCAAAAACAAAAGCATCACAGGCTCTGATAGTTCAGATCACACTACGGCGTTTTAGTCTTTATAGTAACGTGAGGAGGCTCGAGATCTTCCCGATCCCGGCCGCTCTCACTGGTGGCTTGGCCATGTCCTGCAGACTGGGAAGACGGAGGGGAGGGGTTTAGGGTTTAGGGTTTAGGGGGGGAAGACGGAGGGGTAGCCTGGGGCTCAGGAATGAAGGTTCAGGGCAAGTTTTTGTGTTGAGGGTTGACGGATTTGGGGCTGGGGATGTATACTATGTTGACACATGTGCATCTCTTTGTGTGCACATACACCCTGCAGACAGGTGAGTCACAAACCCTCCCGCAATAAGCCGCCGCTGCACAAAAGTCATAGATTCACATAAGTGTTCTGTGTGCATGGACAGAAATGTGTAAATGCATACATTTAGGTGTGTATATTATATTGTATACATGTACATGTGCATACGTACCACTCAAACACATCTATGTATATATAGATATTTGTCTACACATATTTCCTACACATGCAAGAGTGTGTGTATATATTTCTATATATACATGCATGCCGGAAAGCAAATTGACAGCGAGATTGCCTGGAATTTCTGTGGGTCACAAGAAGGATTTGGGGTTGCCCTTGAGAAGACTCCCGATACAAGCAGTGCACCGAACTATGGTCGTCGTTTTCTCGTCCGAGGTTTCCTGCTCTTTCGTCGAAGTAGCCTCGACCTTCGGAAGAGCCCTTGTACCTTCTATTCGAATCTGTCATGTTATAGTATACTGTAATGGGTTTCGTTATATGTTATATGTACCCCCCCCCCTCCGTGACTGCATCTCAGAGGCACAACGTGCTGCGGCCGTTGCTCGGGTCCCGCGGGGTCCCCGAGGGTCCCGATGTCCATCCGTTTGTGGAGGCGCAAGGGGGCCAGTCTCCCTCAATAACCCGGCAGTATGTAAGTCTGTCCTTGCGTGTGCCTGTGTGTATACATGTCTATATCTAAATCTATGCAGAGGTGTCGACTGTTCGTATAGCAAAATGTTCAGTAGGTTTAGTTTAACATAGTATAGCATAATAATCCAGTCGTGTGGAATCTAATCAGTTACGATACGATGTATGTTGCAATCGGTGCCGCTGCTTTATGCATGTTGCTGAATGACAGTGGTCTGGGCCTCTGCAGAAGCTGGCTTTTGCCAAGGGTATAGGGTACAGGGTTTAGGGCTTAGGGCTACAGTTTAGGGTTTCGGGGTTCAGGGTTTTGGCGTTTGGGGCTTTAGGGTTTAGAGCACCTGCTCTGCACCCACTCGGACCTAGGGTCAAAGTTGTTGCTACGGCAGGCAGCCATCGGGGCGCAAGTCCAGAGGACCGTTTTGCAAAGTTTAGGGCTTCGGGTTTAAGGAGTTGTTTAGGATTTAAGGTTTGCCGTTAAGGATTACAGGGAGTTTGAGGGAACACTTTTGTCTTGGGTCCTGGGCGGTGTGTGCATGTCACCGGGACGGGCATCAAGAGAGAGACGGAGGAGAACGAAGGTATTACCGGGTTCTGAGAAATTAGTTGTAGTCCGTTTCGTCCCTACACGTCCATCATCCTAACCCGTGGCTCCTTTACTCCGTTGGCTATCTATACTAGCATTGCTATCCTCACCTCTAAGTACAGTTGTCAACATGAGTCTCATCAGCATCATTGTCATTCTCACTCGCATCATCCACGTTTGATGATCGACTGAAGATGATGGTGGTGGTGGCGACGACTTTGAGCTTGAGTACCGGACTACCGGTGATGAGACTGACGGGTGGTGTTGGTGGGTGTTGCTGTCATGTCTAGGAAGGTGGTCCTGGTCATGAGGCTGAGGATGATGGTCCTCGTGGTGATGGTAGTTCTGTTCCTGCCGCTGCGCTTCTTGGACTCGCCAGCTCTGCGAGGACAGACACGGTGAATGGCAGTCTGCATCCCAGTCTACTACGGTGAAAGTTCCCTCGACTACGATGATCACTCGCCAGTGTTCTCTGATCCTACTTTCTCAAGCCTCTTCATGCACCGAATACAAACCTTCTCAATCGGCCGACCTCCGTGTCGGCAACATGACCCTCGCTGCCATGGGGGAGCAACATGTGGATACAGCCCTGCGAGCTTCAGCCAAGCATCAACAAAAATCGTTTCATTGTGCCAAGTAAGTTGGCGAACGTGGAGAGACTTCCCTCAACCTCCGGGGTTCTCCGTGAGGTCTCTCTCCGAAGTGGGAGTATGGCAACTGCTTCGACTTCGTCGTGGATGACATCAAGCGCCAGGACAGCGTAAACTTGGCACTGCACATGGCTACCATGTAGGTACACGACATGTCCCAGAACGCAGAGTCACAGCATGCATAGACTTGACTGCAACTTGAAGCTGATGTCGCATCACAGATGGTGAACTCCCACGTCATGAGATCGAACTGTGAAAGGGCACTACAACTGGATCACAGCTTGTCACAGAAATGTCACCTTTGCTGTCAGGGCGTCGAGTTCACCGTCCACGACAGTGACACGAGCACTTTCAAGTGGAAGTCGCTCGACTCTGAGAAGTCACCGAGCCATGGACTGGGTGTCAGGCAGTTTGTAAAGGCCTCGGCAGGTGGTGTAACGTGTGACGAGATCACCGCTGGCATGTATGCTCCCTCTTACGGAGCTGCACTCCAATCGCGATCATTCCAAGTTCATATTATACTGACTATCAGACTATCAGCTCTGAGTGATGGCATTAGGTTTGTCGGGACTGCTGAAGCACGGACGTTCGTAGGCTCCCAGACTCTCCAAGACTCCGGTTCGCGACTGACCCCAGGGCCGACGTCTTGGGCCACGGTCAATCGAAACTGTCGGCCTTGCTGGAAGGTCAACGTACCGAGGAGCGGGTTCGAAGAGTGGTTGCCGACACATAACTTTGAAATGAGGGGTTGCCGCGTCGATGGTGTATTTGGCTCCGATGCTGGTATGCTTGGAGTTCGTCCTGAGGGTGATTTGATTCGTCTCGGCATGGATGAGGTCAAACTCCTCAGCTCCCCACCCCTTGACCGCCAAGTGTTTGTGCGGTAAGTTGTTATGATGGAGTCGACACGGCGAACACATAGAACAAGACGTAGCTGCAAGAAGCTAGCATATATGGTTTGCAAGGGTATAAGTGTACAGTAAGTACATGTATACACACATGGGTCCGACATCATATCTACACTAATTACACATGCATGTGTGTAGACGCATGTAGCTTTTTTTCCCATCTATACTATGTGTCTACATGCGCATTTATATCAGTGGCTTCTTTGTCTACGTATGCACGTGCAAGTGTATAGTAGATGTGCATATGTGTACTGCATGGTTTGTCAAAATGTATCATATCTTTTGCCAGAACCATCAGCCGGTCACCTGGCTTCGGTTGGTCACCGGCCCGGGCAAGTACATCCCGGCTGGACAGCTGCCTGGCGCTTTTTCGGCTTGAGCGGCTTGGGTTTTCATGCCTTGCTTGGGGATTATGGTTATAGGATCCCTGCATGTGGCTCGTGCTGTTTCTCCACTTTGTTCACATCTCTCGGAATTCGGTCACTTTTGTTTCGTGTCGAAGGACAGTTTTGGGTAACATTGGATATCTCCCGTACAAAGTGCTCGTGCACCTCTACTCCTGTCGAAAGCCATACCTAGGTTGTGTGCGGAGCATCCTAGATGTCTGCCCCTAAACCCTAAACCCTAAACTAGCTAAAGTCGGAAGTCAACTTGCACTGCTCCCGCCCGGCGCGGGTCTATGTTCATGGCCCGGAACCCTAAGCTGTAAACCCCAAGAGCCCTATAAAGGCCCCCCTGAACGCCGCATGCCGCTAAAGCCAAGGCTGAGAGTGAGAGCCGAGTGGCGGCCGCTCTCACCGGGAGGACCCTGCGCCCATTCTGGTCACATCTCGGTGTTCATGCTTCTCGAGTATAAGGTTGATGCTTCTGATGATGAGAATGACAATGGTTTTGCTCATGATGGTGACCATGATTACAAGGCTGATTGTGAACGCAGCACACTGGCCTGGGACAGCAGGTCACAACCTGAATGATGATGATCAAAACGGGAACAGCAACAACAGTTGTCGTTAGAGCGACGAAAATGATGCTCACGCCAGTCGAAGTAATGTTGTGATGCTAATGGGGCCGACAGTCCAGTAGGCCGGACTTGGCTTCAAGCGACGTAGGGTGACACACGATCAGGATTTCCTTTGCTGCCGGCCATTTGTATCAGAATCTACTTTAAAGGCTTGCCGGTGTTTGCTGCTGCACTAGAAGACGCGTTGGCTTGGATTGCTCTGCCCATGCCAGCTTCGAAGATCGCAAGGAGATGAGTTGAAGGTCGTTCCACGATGATCGCACGCATGTTCGATGTAGAACTCGCTGAGGAACCGCGATTTATGTCCACCCGTCGGCAGGGCCTCCAAAAGGCTCGGGTGCAGCAACGTGTTAGGATTTGGGGTGGCCAGACGAGCATTCTGCATTCTCCTTACATGGACTGTGCGGTCTTTTCAGCCTCATTTGGCGCCTCATTTGGCTTAGGTGAGAGCGGGGTAGCAGAAAGCCTCAGAAAGCCTAGCCAGCACTGTACGTAGGCAAGCTGTTTTTGTGCAGTGTTGCATGTCGACCGTGCAGCTGCAGTGCACGATCGAACCATTAGTCGTCGACGGGCGTCTCCAAATGCCGTGCAGGCCTGTGGAGTATCGGACCCGGCAATCAAAGCGAGTGGGTGCTTGTGGCGGATGTGCTGAGTGCCACGGCGCTCCCGGGAGACAGCAATGGGCAGAAACATCGGGCAGCTCGGCCATTCCTGCATGTGGTTTGCTTATCTACAGACAACTCGCGACACGCGAACCGGTCAAAAGCACTGCAATGCATTGAAATCGTGGCAAAACCATCTTTGCCACGGTGCAGACCTGTTTGTTGACATTACATGAATGGCAAGAAGCGATTATTGCCGTTTCCTGATCAGTGCGGGGACGGCCGCTCACTTCCCTCCCCCTGAACAAACAACGCTCCGACCCCCCAATAATTGCTTTGCATCGGACACCCCGTGGCTTCGTCTTCCTTGAAGTCAGCATGAGTAGTTGGTGCAGTTAGGAGTAGTAAGTGGGTCGTTGTCGCTGTGCAGAGGCGGTATAGTGGTGATGTCCAGAGAAACCCGAAACCTTCCACCTTCCCCGACATCTACAGAACTGCAGATCAAGAAGCCAAAACACCAGATCTTTGCTTTAAATCCTTACACCCTTAACCCCTAAAACAGACCTAAAGATTAAATCCAAAACGCCTCAACCTGTGAAACCCTACACCCTTACCACGACACTCCCAGGTCACTCTGAGCTTACTCTGGGAAGGGGTCGAGACAGGCCAGCAGAGTACGACGGGTCGCACGGCTGCACGCGGCTGTGAAATTTTAGGGAGGTGGAACGTTTCGGCTTGTAGCCATTGTGGCTCAAGCATTGTTGCATCGAAGCGTGAGACCCTGGGCAGATACAAGGCCATGCGAGCCACTGCGCGGTTATGGGCCGCGTCCTACAAAGCCCCTGCGGCCGTGAAGCTTGCACATTCCACTGCAGGCCGCCGCAGACTCGCTGCTGCTGCAGCATTTGGTGCTACCGCAAGTTTGACCTACATGCAGCAGCGCCCTTCTTTCTGCTTGTCTGCGAGCGTCCCGAAGGAGAACAGCAAGGCAGAGGTGCTCTCCAGCCCCGGAATACACATGCTCATGACCGTCATCCGTGACAAGCGGACCGATCAGGCAGAGTATGTGCGAACGGTGAATAGGCTCATGGCCATCCTGAGGAGGGAGTGGCCAGGCTGCCCAGCGTCAAGCCACAGGTGATCGAGACGCCGTGCGGCACATATCAGGGTGTCACGTCGGATCCGCACACGATCTGTGCCGTGGACATCGTCCGCTCCGGTGGCATCCTCGAGGCGGTTCGACGTGTGCCGGAACTCAAGACTGCAAAGATCCTGATCCAGCGAAGGAGACGGCCCTCCCCATGCTGTACTCTGTACTACTCGAAGCTTCCGCAGAACATCTCGAAGCTGCATATCCTGCTTTGTGAGCCTATGCTGGCAACCGGCGGGTCATGTTCGATGGCCATAGACGTCTTGAAGAAGGCAGGGGTCAAGGAGGAGAACATCCTGTTCATCAACGGCGTCTCTTGCCCCGAGGGCCTCAAAGCCATGGCAGAGAAGGCTCCCCGGGTGCGCATCCTCACCTGCGGCCTCGACATGCATCTGAACCAGGCCAAGTTCATCGTGCCTGGTCTCGGATAATTCGGCGACCGGTACTTCGGCACCTTCAACCCCACACAACCCAAACCCCCGGCAAAGCTCTAAATCCTATTCCTAGTTTTGCTGGGACTCCTCCCCTCCCGCTCCACCGCCGCTGGTGACCTGCACTGGGGGAATCTCGCGATGGCCTGTTGGGTGCACCCTACGCCTGAGACACACACTATATGGATTAGACGACGGCTATACTGTAAGGGATGCAATGGCTATGGTTTCCTTCATGTTCTTTGGGGTTACAAGTGCACCCCTGCAATATCCTCTCCGCCAATCGGATGCTGGAGATGCAGAGCGCATTGTTCTCAAGAAATGCCGTCGTGGTCGCACATGCGTCGGCCCTTCTGGAAGATGTTTGCTCGGAGGGTTTAGGGTCGGGGTATGCTCAAATGTTTAGGGTGCAGGGTGTATGGTTCAAGGTTTAGGGTGTAGGGTCAGGGTGTTCGGTATACCGCGAGGGTTTAGGGTTCAAGGTTCACGGTTCCAGTATTAGGCTTCAGGCTTCAACAGATCTTGCGGGGGCTAAAGGGCTTCAAGGTGGCTTCAAGAATGAAGGCACTCGGGGTCTTGTTGAGTCCACCGGGGCGGACATCTTAGCTTAACAGGCTCCTTATCTCCGAGCTTCAATTCCAAGCGAGGCCGAAGTTGAAAATTCATGTGGGGAAGAAGTTCAAGTCACGCTGTACCTCGGACTTCCATGAAACTGGGACCAACCTCTGAGTGCGAAACTGAGAGGCGGGTGGACACAATAAGGTAGCAGCACTGCAGCACGGAAGGTTTAGCGGCCTCAGTCTCAGGAGTCGTCAAGCCCGAAAGTTTCATTGAAAGTCCCGAATAAAGCTCGAATAGCGGCCAGTAGCAAACAGTCCAAAAGCCCTGAACCCAGAAGGCCCGAAGCTCCATGTACCCCCGCATCACACGAACCGCAGTATGACCCCCCAATCCTTTCGGATACATCGAATCAAAGATCTACAGGCATGAAAACCCCATGATCTAATCCACCTGGCAAGGTTTCTAAGACTCCATGAAAGACTCTGAAACCTGACTCAGACTGCATGATCGGTCCTAGAACCTTACCGAACTCGCCTTGAGTCGAAGCCCAGGCCTGGCTACAGCAGCGAGTCCCCTGGCCCTGGGCGAGCACATGATCAGCACCATGAACCTGCGGCCCGAAATCGGGGAGGTGCTGCGGAAGCATCCAGAGAGGACGGGTCTGCCAGTCAACCTACAGTTTGTCATTCAAGGTTTGTTATTCTGGGATTCAGGAATTGATAGCTTGTCGGATGAAGTTGACGTGCCTGCCGAACACATGCCGTGGACTGCTGAGAGACCGACTTGCTCCCACACGTGGAGGATCTACGCGCTGTGGCGTGCAAAGGTCCCCATGGACCAGCGCGCAGAGAAGCTGGAACGAGGCGTGCTGCTGTCACTGTCTTCATATACTTCTTTATGAACAGGAGTAGATTGAATAGAAGCAGCGTGCTTTCGTCTTGCGTACTCGGCTAGATGTCTATGAGCGACGGCTTTGGTCATGTACCTATATTGCAGCTGTCTAATGGTTGCTGTTATGTGTTGTCGGACAGCCACATACGGGAAAAGGACACCGGGGCTAAAACGAGGTCAACTATGTTTATGACCCCGTTTCAGAGGGTAAAGGATTCAGGATCTAGGGGGTCGTGCTTAGAGGGTGTAGAGCTCTTGACTTACATGGGGTAGGGCTTAAAGGACGTACCCGGCGGGCTTCGGATGTGGTCGGATCGAAGTGTTGAGCGTCTACTCGTCGGCTCCGACTCGCATACTGGAAGTAGGTCTTGAAGCCCGGGTCAAGGTCCCATATCCTCAGCCTGGCTGCATGGAAACAGCACCCGGCCAATGCTGGTTGATGTAATAGACTAGAGTTAATTTTATCCACCAGCAATTCAGGCTACCTTTTTCCGAATGCGCAGAAGACGGAGCTCATTTCCCAGGCGTGCATCAGAAGTGGGGGGCTAAGCTTCAGGATGTGAGGCTTCGCAACACAGTCTCTTGAGGTGCCTTGTGTCCTGGAACTCAGTGTTTTCAGTAGATTGTACTCAGGTCCTCGAGGCGACTATCAGCCGATGTTCGTGGATGCAGTGTGTCTTGGCAGAGATTTCAGTGGCACTGTTCTTTCAGCGCTGAGATAGCCATCGCAAGGACAAGATGTTGTGAAACGGGCTCGAAGGGATTCGTGATGATGTCAGCTTGCAGGCATGTGCCCGCTGCATTTCTCGCCGTAGGCTTTGTTGGCTGAACGATGCGTCTCGTGCATGTCATGCCGTACTGGCACAGGTCCTGGAGAAGTGGTTCTGACGAAGTAAGTTATTGATATTGTAACTTTGAAGCTTGAGGTGCTCCTTTGATGTTGGTGCTGGTTTGGCCAGAGGTTTGGAGTTTCGAGGGCATGCGGTTCGAACCGAAACCATCACCGGTGTTTCTGTCGGGGAGAGGATTGGGGAAATGACGACATGACCAAATTGAAAGTATGATCTGCCTGCGGTGCTTGTGGTCTTAGCTTTTGCGTTGCTGTTTCTGGTACACTGGTTTCACCGTACGATGGCAGATGCAATTTCATAGCACATTCTCCTCATTCTTGCTGGCAGCCGTGGTTTTATTGCTACTTGCTAATTTGGTCAGCACCTCCAGTAAATCTACGACATCTGGAGCCTTTCGCCTAGGTGGAACAGCACCTGCCACCTGCTACTGGACTCCATCCCCAAAATGACGCTGAGATTAGCTGTGAGCCACCTGGTGGAGTGTCAGTAGGGTTTGGACGTTGGATCTGCAATCCGTGTTACGTTGCCCAGGAGATTTGTGAGTGCAGTTGTACCCAAGCACGACCGACCGATCCTGCAATGGCGATTTTGGGAGTTGGGCGATCTTTCTTGCAGCATGATGCTGCAGCTGGTTTCTGTGCTGAAAGCTCGAGGATGCTGTAGCAGCCCAAGCTTCAACCAGCAAGCCCGATTTAAAACCCCCAAAGCCCTAGTCTGATATAGGGGTCGGAACAATAATTGGTAATCATATCCCCCGCTTGGTCCCCGTTAATGATTGTAGCATAATGTCCCCCGAAGCCCTATTCCATCTACTCAGGTCCGAAATTCCATAGTAGACAGCCTGCCCAGCGTGTACTTCAGGCCAACACGGGGCCAGCCTACCAGTCGGCGTGGCTGCGTACGCTCTGGATCAGCTCTTGGAGGTTCCAGTGACTCCAGTGGGCTGAGGTTTCAGACTTCAGACTTTCATGTTCTGATCTGGGCTTGGGAGTGCAATGAATGCTTCTCCTCGGGGCTCTGCAGTAGAAAACTCCAAGGAGCCCCATAAATACTGGGTTTAGGGTTCACGGACTCTCCTGCCAATGTCCCGTGAAAGAAGCGGTTATCATCAGAAAGCTGCCTTGCACTTGACGGAGAAGTGACCCTGATGCTCAAGATCTCTTTCAACCTATGTACGGAAGTTTCACAACAAGCTCTGCAGCCGGATCCACGCGAAACACGAAAAAACGACCCATGTTCCCAATCTCTTGCAAGCCTGGCAGCCTCAAGCCTGCAAGCCCGGCCATTCCCCCAAGTCGTAACCCTGAGGCGCCTGGATGGCGCTTTGAGGGGCTGCTGCCTTTGCGCAGGGTCGGCAAGGCCGCTACTCCGCTAGTAGCATTACAACTAAGAGTTCGCTAAGGGCTAGCTAAGCATGCATTCACAGTTTTTGAACTTTGAACGAACGCGAACCTGAAATCCTCAAGCCTAAGCTCTTGGAATCCACAGCCAAAACCCCGAACTAACATCCAAAGTTTAAACCCGCGAGGCCATAGACTCAACCCCAGCCCTGATAGAACCCCAGCCCCGAAAAGCCCCTAAGCCTTTTTGTTCAGGTTCCGATCGATCCGACCGATGCCTCTGCAGCCCTCGAGGTTCGACTACGACTGCATCAGCTGCAGAGCCCACCTGTCGGGGATCCCAGAAACTGAGATGTACCAGTGCTGTATGGCACTGTAGTGTACTGTATGTACTGCAGTGTATTGTACTGTGCAGTCCTGTAGTGCAGTGCAGTGTTTTGTAGCATAGTGTACTGCAGTGTATTGTGGTGTAGAGTATTGTATTGTGTTGTATTGTGCTGTAATGTATGTAGTTTGTGTCATGTATGTATTGCACGTACTGCATGTCGCGTATGTAATGCAGTACGTCATGTATGTCATGTACATGTTCAATCCCGGATACAGCCTGCGATGTGTTGGCCCCCACTATGCTGAGGCTCACGGCGCCGCCAATGCCCCTGCGACGAAACTGTCGCGCTCAGGGTCGCAGTGGTTCGATGCTGTTGGAGGCGCAACAATGGCGAATACCCAAGCATGTTCTTCTACTGCTAAACAATAACGGTTTTGAACTATTACCACCATTGCAACTACTGCTGCTGCTGCTACTGCTACTGCTACTGCTGTTGCTGTTGCTGTTACTATTAGAGTATCACAATCACGATCACTATTACTATTCCTATTCCTATTGCTAGTACTAGTACTAGTTCTAGTGCTACTACGACGACTACTACTACTACTACTACTACTATTTCCACTACTTACTACTACTACTACTACTACTACTACTACTACTACTACTGCTACTACTACTACTACTGCTACTACTACTACTACTACTACTGCTACTGCTACTGCTACTGCTACTGCTACTGCTACCGCTACTGCTACTGCTGCTGCTGCTGCTGCTCCTACTACTGCTACTACTTCTACAACTTCTACGACGACGACGACTACTACTACTACTACTACTACTATGCTACTACTACTACTACTACTACGACTACTACGACTACTACGACGACTACTACTACTACTACTGCTGCTACACTGCTACTACTACTCCTGCTGCTGCTGCTACTGCTATTGATACTACTACTACTACTACTACTACTAGCCACTACTACTACTACTACTGCTACTGCTACTGCTACTGCTACTGCTGTTACTACTACCACTACTACTACTACTACCACCACTACCACTGCTACTGCTACTACTACTACCACTGCTACTACTACTACTACTACTACTACTACTACTACTGCCACTGCCACTACCACTACCACTACCACTATCACTACCACTACTACTACTACTACTACTACCGCTACTACTACGACAGCTCCTAATACCATTACTACCTGCTACTACAACAACTACGAAGACGACTACTGCTACTGACACCCCCGCTGATGGATGCCGGGAAGACAGACCGACTAACCCTATCAACGCCGACAAGGATTCTACCGGTTTTGGCGGGAATATGTATGCTCCGGAACTAATAATACTCGTGCTACGAGTCAAATTCATTGCCAGACCGGCTGCGGCTCAGCCTCACGCACAGCTACTCTGCGGCAAAGAGGAAGTTCCGCCGGGTCAGATCAATCCATGTAGTATGGGCGATCCCAAAGGTTGAGTCAGGAAAAGTCAGAGCCTTGAGATTCGCGCTGGTGTGCTTTTGACGCCAAGACCAGGGAAGGCAATTGTTTGGGTCAATGGTCTTGGGCTGCTCCACTTGATTTATTTGCTGGCAGACTGGGCAAAGCGGTGGGCACCGTCAAGTGGGCGGCGCACTTGTGAGTCGATCGCCACGTACACGCTCAGCTAGTATCAAATTCTATCAAGTTATTGTTATACACACCATGAGTCCAGATCACCAGAAAGAGTCACTAATCACTAATCACCAAGCACGAGAAAACATTGAAGCTCCCACCTGAATCCTCAACCCGAAGCCCCAGCGCAACGAAAAGAGGCCATCAACAACAGACCTCAAGCCCCTAAACTCTAAGAAGCGCCTAAGCGCTGAACCTCAAAAACCCAAAGCCCCAAAACCCAAAACCCCTAAGCCCTACGGCCCTAAACCCTCAACCCTCAAACCCTAAGCTCTAAAGCTTTAAGCCCTAAAGCCGTAATCCTAAAGCACAGGTTTTAGCCGGATGGATGCGAGCATCCCGGACGAAGCCCCGTTGAGCCTCGAGCCACCAAAAAGTCGCCAAGCTGAGTTGCTTTAGTGAAGGGTTTGTAGGGGTTTAGGGCTTAAGGTTTAGAGTTTGTGTTCTGGGTTTGGGTTTATAGGGTTTAGGGCTGATGTCTCCACGATTTGACTAGATCTGGGTTTGGGGGATTAGGGTAGGATTTAGGGACAGAAGAAAAGAAACTCCGTCCCAGGTACCAGCTCCCCTCATTTCTCCGCGGCTCCGCCGCCCCGCCGGCCGCCGGATCTGGAGCACCGGAATTTCAGGTCGAGGCGCTTCGTCCCAGAGGCGGGTTGGCCAGCAAACGTAATCACAGCGTTGCCCGCAAGTAGCAACAATAGTAGCAACTTCTAGGATGGCCAGAGCAAGTCGAGGGCGAGGGGAGAGGAGGAACTCCGATGTAGTTTGAGAAACCGATTAAAGCGCAATATACGCTGGAATCTAATGTGCTGCTACGAAGGACCGGCAAAGGTGATAGTGTAGTGTGTTTTTTGGCTTCGGCAGGTCGGCTTATTGGGAGCAGGAGTCGGAGTGCATCGAAGTTGTGGCAACATTCTCCTGTGGTTTGTGTTTGGTGGCTGTGCTGTTTCCTATGGTGGTTTGTCACTATGGTACAATCCCCTCGTCGTTTCTTCACTTCTCCTGCTCTTGCAGCTGCTGGCATCTAACCGCTCCTGTGGTGGTTGTTACTGCTCGCGAGCACGGTGCCAGGCCCAGATCCAACGCCTCGGCAGCGACGAAATGGAATTTCATGAGGCCCTAGAGCCTGTTGACTCCAGCGAGACGTTGGGCCAGAGAGGCGGTGTTTGCCTGTGAAAAGCGGAAAGGGCTGTGAGGTATCCTTCATGGGTCATCGACTAGAAATCGTAACAGCTGTTGCTGATCAGAATGCATGTCCTCAGAGGAGTGAAAATGTTGTTGCTGTATGTTATGGTCAAGCCCACTGCGTATATCACAGAAATTGTGAATAATATCGTACATGGCTACATATCTCAGTATCTCGACTGATCGCAGTTGCTATGTTGGTTCCGTCGTGTAACAAATGTTAGTGTTTTTGATGATGGTGCTAAGTAACGGTGATCCCAGTTTGTCTTCCAGTTTTTCTTCACCAAAAAGCATTGTCCGCGAAGCGCCAGCTCATTCTCAGCCTGCTCTGACGCTGATTTCATCCTGCTCAGCATCAGGAGATATGACATGTCCAATGGATCATTCTGATCCTGTAGTCCGTTTTTGCGGCCGTCGTCTGTGCCCCGAGCAAGCTGACTATCTTCCAGTGGCCCCTTTCTAGTAGGGTTCAACGATACTGATCATGGTTTGTGATAGATGATGGCCAGTATCACCATGTGCACTGCGATGATGTCTGCTTGTGCAACTTCCAAGTATGCTGTTATCATGCCCACATTGCTCGTCATTATGAGTGCCATGACTCGCGACTCATGACCGTTACTGCATATGTAGCCTCAAGATTGAGCTTTGACTGGTTTATGTATAGTTCATTGGCTCTCGTGTCCGTTCACCTCGATGTCTGTGCAATAGTGGTGACTTCCACAGAAATGCCGCATAAGGTTTTGGACTAAGCTGCCTGCAGTTCAACCTCCTGCATGGCTGCAGATTCAGCATCGTCTTTCTGATAGCACTTGACACCAACAACGGCCTTCGCCGCAGCATTCCCCCCCCCCCCCNCCAGTAAAAGTTTTGCACCACACCTGCCTGAATTCAACCCCCCGCCTTGGCTCCCAGTCCCGCTTCCCTTTTCTTAAACCCCTTACCCCCAACAACGCCTTCCCCCCCGCCTTCCCCCCCCCCCCACAGCTGTTTCACAACGGAAGCGCCACAGGTCTACTAGCTACTGCTACCGAATTTTGCCAACAGTTCCTTGTAGTCGCAGCATTCGTAGACATAGCTGTGACATCAAAGATCGCAGTAGCCATAGTCTACAGTCTGTGGCAGCCGCAGAGTCGTCACAGAGACCTGGCATCCTCAAGATTTAAGAAGGTACTGTATGGCTGTGGCAACAGAGCGGCAACAAGAGTCACGGGAGCCCCAGTCATGCAGCTGAGCGCGATCTTCCTCGGCGCATTTCTCTGGCATGGCAAGATACCCTCTAATCACACCCAGAAAACCGCGCTGTGGCTCCAAAAGAGTGAATAGAGCACCCGTGATGCTGGAGAAGCATCAGAAAGACTGACGCCATGGATGGAGGAGAATGCTTCAAGGCGCTCCTGCGATCGGTGGAGGCTTGCAGTGAACAGAGTTTTTGGTTTCTGCTTCCTGTGGTTTTGGGGTTCTTGCATCGTTCCAGGCGAGCCTACTCTCAGAAGATAGCTTACATTTTGTGTAAGGAATCTGCTTGCTGGCATCATCGGAGTCGAACGCCCATGGCGATGCATTTTCATTTATACATCAGCAGTGAAGAAGCAGTGCAAGCTTTGTCTTTAACCTTTCGGGGTTTGTACAACTCTACCATAATCAACGGTGACCTGGGGGGCTCGGGTATGCAGCCCTTAAGGAGACCCCATCCGCCCGGAGAGCATCTCTTTTGACAGGAGCAGTACGAGAGCGACCTTCACGAAGTCAGTCGTGAGCTCGGTGTCCATGCAATGGCATGATCGCAGGTTTTTGAACTGCATGAGCTTGCCTGATATGGAAATTTCAGAGAATCGGTACCCTTGTATAGAACCCTACTGCACATTTTCCTCAACAGGTGGATCCTTACCGTAAGCATCCCAAAGCAAGATCCACCGCAGAAGGCCCCCATGTCACAATTTTGCTGATCTCGAGACTTGTCTCGAGGATGTGCTCGGCGGTCGAAGATGTGGATGAATCATGCAAGCCGCCGCAGCTTCGGCGTCGGACTCAGATATGCAATATGTTCTGGATTCATCAACTGACTGATCTTAATCGACCCTAACCCCCAAATCCCAAAGCCCCTATCCCCTGAATCCTTAAACCCAGGTGTTGAGAGCCAAGTTGAAGGTTCTCCCAGAATCGCGGTGCAGGAGGTGGAGGAAGTGCAGGCACCGACAAATAAAGAGTCTCGGTCGGTTTTGGTTTTGGTCCTAGAGGGCAATACAATCACAATACTAGTTCTGCTGTACTCTGACAATACTTATCATAACACGACGAAGAGATGCTAGAGTTCTAACCCGTGCCAGGCAAAAATCTCGCTCCCACACGAGACTGCGATGCGGAATCGCCAATCAGAGCCGCGGCTTCAGATGCCGGAGATGCCGCGCTCCGAAGCGCCGCGCCCCAGCGGTCGGCTGTCGGAGCCCGTTTGGCTGAAGCCGAAAAGGGCGAGCTTCGCGGCTTGGGCAGCAGCTGGACACCCATCCCTACCTGGACCTGCAATGAGAGGTTTGATTTGGCCTATTGCAACAACTTGGCACTAGTCAGACAAGGCTGTGCAGCCTCGCTCCTCACGTCGAACTTCCTTTGCAGATTCCAGAAACGAGAGGCCACTTGGCTGTCGGAGCATGTGCTGTTGCGGCAACTTCTGAGAATGTCAGTACTACGACGAAAACTCACACATGTGAGTTGTATCGTGACGGGGCATTGAGGGGCTGCCCTCCAAAACATGCGAAGCTGCACCTCAGCACTGCCGTCTAGTGGCTATGTAGTGGTGGTGAAGGCTTCGGGACAACTCGACCGTTGCAGTGGCTGCCCATTAATACCTTGCTCAAACCCAGCTTCTTCTGCACGAGGTCGGATCCCGAGTCGGACGAACCTCAGGCACTTCCGCCCGGTCGTCGTTCACAGGTCCCTCGACGTGAACCAAGACTTCAGTCGGCTAAGCTTCTTGAAAGTACTGAGATCAGAAACAGCCCTCCCACAAGGAATTTGTTCAAGAGCTGCAGCGTTGGAATTGCATGTCGAGAGGGAAGGAACGTGAAATCGGGTGTGCTGTAGGTACTACTGGCTACTGCCAAGCTCTCATGTCTTGCAAGTCGATGTCCGTAGCAGCGCCGTCCCGCGCAGTCACCTTTAACATGCATTGGAAGATCGTCGAATGGCTGTGCTACGTGTCTCTGACATCCCATACGCTCCTCTGATTCCCCTGACACCAGAGACGACACTCGATGATTGCATCTCATGTCCGAGCATTCTCTGAGGGCAGCCAGCGGTCTTCACTTCGATCCTCAAGATCCACCGAAGACGGGGTCAAAGAGACCGAAGCCCGAAATGGATTCAATGCAGGCATGGGGATCGAGACGCCTGACCTTAGAACCGATGCCTCCTTCGCGCGTCATGCGAGCTATGCGCCATGCTTTAGTACTACCCTTGCAGGGATCCAAGAAGAAACTTCCGCAGGTTGGGTGATGTGTAGAGGGCAGACGGGAGAGCCCCCACCCCTCAATTTCATTGTTCCACGTACAGTTAGTTGTTCAAAGACGCAGCAGGCAGAGGACGCCGGACCCTGTTCTTCGACAAGTCGCCTGAGGCATGCACATGCTCCTTCCTTTTCTAGTGTCCCTTTCTTTTCTAGTGACCCGGCCGCCATGTTTCATTGTTTCGTATGAAACAGCATCTGCTCTGCTTACAGAGTGTCGATCTTTGGGGCAAGTAGGGACCACTAGGCCACGCAGGGTCTGAGAGAGCAGGAAATGGAGGCGATGTTCCAAGAGGCGCTGAACGAGAGCGAGGACTCTTTTGGGTGCGATAAGCCGATATAGAGCAGTCCTTGACTGAAGCTTCCCCCACTGAACGATTGAGATGTCTCACTGGAGGAGCAGCCGCGTTTAGATATTGAAGCTCCTGTGAAGGTATTTCTGGGGAGTGCTACCTTTGTGGACAAAGCTGGAGTATGTGGTCCATCATGATGCTTCGCACGATCATGGTAGATGATGCATATGATTCCGCAACTCAACCTTTGCTGTGGCAGAGCCCTGCATGCCTTGACCCGAGCAACCTGAAGGAGGAGGACGAGTCGCACACCGCAGTCAGCATCGAAGGCCTTGGATGTTGTTGTGGCGATGGCTGTGGTAGTGGCTGTGGTTGCGTGGTTCTCGTTCTTCTTGTGGTTGCGACACTTTCCCGACAAAGCACAAAGCGGCAGGCGGTCATCTGTCATGCCGCAGCTGGGCCGAGAGAGTCCGCAACAGAACGAAGCAGATTCTTGAGACGGACCCCTTGCTTCGGATTCTAGGGGGCTTCGGGCCTCGAGGTTTTCCTTTCACAGGAGTTGCGATTATTTTGGGATTTGAGTCTCGAGGTTTAGGGCTTTAGCTGATTAAGGGTTCGGTGTTCGGGCTTGGCTGCTTACTAACAGTGAGCTGCCGGCTTAGGGAATCTCATGTGGGGCTGCGGCACGACGGAACTTGACAGTGTCCGAAAACATGCATTTTGAGCTTCCCATGGCCCTGCTTGTCACACGGATCGGTTACGACAGTGCAGGACGTGCGGAAGGCTGAAGTAGCGTCCCAAGAGCAGAATATGGTCACCTGCCCTAAGCCAGCACGCCAGGACTTCTTTGAGATGTTCGTATCCGGCCTTATCCTTTGCAACGTGCTGGTCATGTGCTGTGCCGCGTGACCCGGCTCCCATGCAAGAGCTTCTTTGCAAGCTCGCGAGGGGCGTCAGAGTCAGGTCGGGATGCTCCACCTCCACAAAAAGCCACGGCTTCACAGCAGAGGGTCGGCTACCAGATCAACCTGAAACCACCTATGCACAGGCCAAGAAACCTGAAAAGCCCTGAAATCCACAGATGCCCCTGCAGAACCCTTCATGGAATATTTCCAGACTTTTCTAAGCCTTAAACCTAAACCCAAAACCCTTCTGAACCACAAGCACAGGCAGTACCGGGGCTTGGACCTTGGCTACACCATCCTCTACCCGAGGATGACAAGTAAAGCGGAAGACCTTTGGCCAGGCGAAGTATAGAGATTGCTTTTATTATGCCCATTATTTTTGAATTATTCTTGTTGCTATTGCTAATATCAGTATTGGTATATTTTTGTTGTCATTGTGATTATTGTTGCCTTTTACTGTTGTCTGTGCTCTGGTTGTTATTGTTATTGTTGTTACTGTTGTTATTGCTGTCATCATTGTATCTATCATCATTATTATTGTTGTTGTTAAGAACCCTATATCGCATAACGCGAAGGGTGAGCACCTGGGAATAGAAGTTTCCTAGTGTGTATTGTCGGTCGAATTTAGGTTTTTTGTTTCAATCTAGACTATAAGGCTCGGGGGCTTTTGTGGGGGTGTTTCCTGTCCTAGGGCTTTACAGGCTTGCATATTTGTATTCGCTTATACAGTACTTTTATCACCCGGGCTGAGTGTTTCGATTTCACAGCGATAAAACGAACCATCCCATGCAAGCCCTGTGGCCTAACGCCGGCACTAGTGAGTCGCAGCTTCGTCGAGAGGGTTCTGAGCTAGTTGCAAACAGGCGGCCAAGAAGCACTGACGCACATCGACAAAGCCTTCACCATCGTGTTCTTCCTTGAGCTGTTTTTGCGGCTGTGCCTTCGGCGCGATAAGTTTACGACGAAGGCAAGCACATTGCACTGCTGATCGTTTATGCCACCTGTTCTTGGAGCAACCGAATGTCTGTAGAATCTGACAAGGCGAGAACGACCATGCTGGGAGAATGCCTAGTTATCATCGTGTTGTTGCACATGGTTCGGACACCCTTGTGCATCACAGTGCGGGAGTCAAGAGCGAATGACAAGCCTGGGACCGGACTAAACAGGGTGTCTCAAGCCTCTCTAGCTTTGATGCGGGTTTGTCCCTCTGTCTCTCCTTCCATTTCCAGGATACCATATGTGATAAATGATATGTGCGCGCCCAAAGCCAGAACTTTTTGGCATGCTGGGGTCCAAGACCTCCTTCATACCCTTGTTTTTTGCTCGCTTCGGCTCCGCATGCTTCCTGTGATTGCCTTGCTCTGACAGAGTTTCCGTTGGGGCTAAGGGGGGACGCTGTCAGCTGCGTTAGATTCCCGAAGGCGTGAAACGCTGGTCCTGAAGCATCCAAGCCCTAGAGCATCTCAACACAGCCCCAAAGTCGGGCAGCCATTTATGAGCTTCACAGCAGGCAAGCCCTGTGCTTCGCAATGGCTGTGAAGTCCAGGTTGGTCTACCGACTCTCCTTTTTCCTGCTTGCCCTGAGCTTTGGCTTACATTGGGATGTAATTCTGGCTGTAGTAATTTGGCATGAGTTTGTCAGTGGTGAAGGAACCTGTGTATGGGGCCCCACAGCTGGATCGAGGTTTGGTTTGTTTGAAACGTTTGCCGACCTTTGCATAGCCCTAAAACTTTGCGGTATCTTGTTCTTGCTCCGGTTAGTCTATGCGGAACTGTTTCCGTCATGCCACTGCCAGAAACCGGGATGTAATCCCAAACGGCAGTGAAAGCTGTGATCCTGAATCTTACATGGCTCTCTGCAAAAGAACCTTCAACATTGCAATCCGGATCTCGAGCTCATGTACCGAGAAGTTCGCCAATTCTCAAATGCCATGCCTCTGAGCCCAGAGGTGGCCGCCCGAATACGAAGAGGATTAGGCAGCTTGCCATCTTCTGTGCGAAATAGGATCATCGTGTTTTGTCTCGACTTGGCTCAGGAACTGGCTGGACTTCTCGGTGGTCTTCTTCTCCGTCTTTGAGCTGCTAGCCTCCTCAATGCAACTCGACTCTCCTTCGCGCGAGTTATGGGTCCGGAAGTCATCTTGGACTTGGGGATTCGGCGCTGCAGCCTAGGATACCCAGGCTAGATGAGATTTGGCTTTAGTTTCAGGGTTTTGGCCCCTAGGGCCCCCCAGCACCTCACCTCGAAGCTCTAGAGCCTCAGAACCCTAGGCCGTAGATTCCTTTTAGCTTGAGACTGTAGCCCGAAAGATGCAGAAATCCTGAAATGAAATAACTCGAAACCTGGACTCAGAGCCCAACGGTAAGCCCACATTCCCGAAGACCCTCAGCCTAAACCTTCATACGACACTGCAGAAGCGCACAGACACACAAAAGGGAGGGGCTCAAGGAAACCGTATCTTCCTTCAACTAGACGAAGAAGACACTAAGGCCCGGCTCCTCCACTGCCCCTCGGACAAAGTAAGTGCAGGAGCCTGGGAGTCGAAAGGTCGGCATCGTAGCAGCGCTAGTTGCAGCAACCGCAAGGGGTAGCGGTTGCAGCAGGAGAAGTCTGATCATGGAGGTAGGTTCCGTGGCATGGATCATATTCACATGCAAGAACGCGACGCATTTTTGCACATGTGCCGCAGTCATGAAGCGTAATCCTAGCAATCGTAGGAATCGACGTTCGCTGTGTTCTGATGATATGGCCTCGAGTGTTCATCCAGCTCAACGCTTATTTGTAGTATTGTAGCCAAGGAAGGGCAGTAGACAACCCAAGGAAGTAATAATACTGGCTGCAAGAGTCGCAACAACTATAAATCACAAACCCTGAATTCCTACGCTATCCTACGCTGAACTTTGAGCTAGATTGATCCGGAGCAACGAATCCGACAACGTCCAACCCACTCTGGTTCTTTGGTCTTACGAATATGCGCTGGCGTGTGAAGAACACTTGCCAACCAGATTGGCGGTGTTTGGTCTAGGATCGGATACCTCGAACTTCGGGTGGAACCTCCCAGTTTCAACAGCCCGAGAGGAGCGGGGGAAGAGGACTACGATTTAGACTTAAGGGTAGAGCCGGTAGAGCCTCCTGGCACGCAGCCAGCGGCTAGGTTTTGCGACTGGTGCGCCTGGCAAAGCTCGCACGCGGTCTCCGAGTGGTGCGAATGGCCAGGGTCATGGACTCGCTGCACTTGCTGCTGCTCGGAGAATCGAAAGATCCTGCAAAGACGTCTTGTTTGTAACCATCTTCGAGCTGAACCTACTGGCTTCCAATCTTTTTTTGGCATTGGCTCAAGGTTTTTCCTTCCCTTACGTAGGCTTGGGGTGTGCGAAGGATGATGGCTCTTCATGGCTTCATGCCAGGGCTTCTTTCGCAAGAATCAAGGATATGGATGCTACAGTAGCACTTGGGAACTTATGCGAAATAGTCTCTGACTCGTCAAGAGTGCCATGCAGTTGTGTTGTGTGGAGAAGAATTGTCCGCCACGTCAAAATCATGACATGGTTAGGCTGAAGAGTATTGGCGCCAGCTTTTCGATGTTGCTTTGGTCCATGCTGCTCATCGGCGTCATACAATGCACTGCTGGCCGCCCTGTCGCAAAGAGAATACACGGTCTCGCCTACGCTGAATAACTCCATCACTCTCAGCTAAATGTAGGAACGCAAAAGCTGAACCGTTCCGCGTTGAGATGGTGCTGTGTTGAAGGCTTCTCGCAAACGGTTTTGCAGGTTCTTGGGGAAAACTCCTTTAATTTTGCAGGAGCGGGTTGCACTCGCATATCCAGGACACTGTTGCAGCCTGTATATCAGTGTGTACAGTGCATACTTGCATGGATGCAGTACGTTCATGTATGTGTGTACATATATATAGGCATATGCAGACATATTTATTGCACTTACTGACACAGGTGAGCATAAATGCAAACGCATGTGCAGTTCAAACGCATGCGGCACGTGCACGTGTCATACAGTTTGTGCGACACAAAGCGCAGATTGCCCTGTTAGGTATGATCATTGGGTATCTGGTAATGGATCATCTGGAACGAGATGCCTCCCAGTCAGAGGAAGTGCGTCATCTGATCTTCAGGTGGGGCTTCTTGCAGGTATTCAAGGGCGCTTGCACATATACAGCCCATCAAACTCCTAAGCTAATGCTGCCCCGGACAGGTATTATGGCACATTCAGCTACACCATCCTGACGATGTTTGCAGCCTGGTGGCTACAGCTACAGCTAGCTCGTCAATTGCTACGTCGCACAGCACTCAGCTTTTCGGACGGATGACTACTACAGCTGAGGAAGTGATTTTTGCCAACTGGCCCATCCCCTGTCGTGTCCTCGTGGATCATGTGGATGAATGGTACTCTATTTTCTTTATAATTTACCGCTGCGGGGTGGGACTCTCGGCGGCACATGGCGGCACGATACTGGAACAAGCAGGATCCTGGTGTGAGTATACATATACATATGTATCTGTAATCAGATACAGATGGGTAGGTAGCTCGGTAGCTACAGAGAAAGGTACAGATAGACAGATAGATAGACAAAGAGATAGCGGGTAGATGGCTAGATCGGGATACGTATTCATCTGTTCGGTTGCTTATCCAACTTGTATGAATACACTGCATACACATGCATGGATGTACTTGCATAAGATGCATGTGCATAGCATGTTGTCTGGCGTAGGGAGTGGCCCTTGCCTTTGTTGTGGATGTCGAACATAGTAGTACAGTACATAAAAAACGCTCGAGGACCTTAATGTAGAGAGATACACGCTCACACACGGATGCGCACACAGATATACGTATCCGTATGCTATAGATGCATACACATATAGACATACATAAACACCTGGGCATATACATACATACATGCATACATACAGACAGACATACATAGGCACATGTAGAAATACTGCACCTACGTATATGTGATTAGGCACATACCTGTGCATAGACATAAACATGCATGCACACGTACATCCATCCATCCAGCCAGCCAGCCAGCCATCCATCCATTCTTCCTTCCTTTCTTACCCTCATACATATGTACATACATGTTTACATGCATGCATGCATACATATGTACGTATATACACATAGGTACATGCATACATATTCATGTATGCATTCATGTATACATATGCATATGTACGGTGTATACTCATATGCATATATGTATTTACATATGTATACACAGGTGCATATGTATATACATAGGCGCAGATATATGTAATTATATATATATATATGCATAAGCCCGCAGATAGTTAGACTTGGTATGTGTGTCTGTTTACCTATATGAATATTCTCACATACACACACACATACACACACGTACGCACACAGACACACACACACACACATGCATATGTGTGTGTGTATGTATATCTGTCTACATCCATGGGTATGTGTAGAAATTTGTATGCCCATATACATATTGCTCAATAAACTTAGAGATAGATATGTATATACATACACATATAATATATATATATGTGTGTGTGTGTGTGGTTGTTTATTTATTTAGGTGCTTGTATGTGTACAAACATAGATATAGCACATATTGTGCGACTTTGTTTTTGCTCTGGGATTTCCAGCCGAGGCTTCTGTGTCTTGAACGCCCGCGTCTGAGAGGACCTTGGCCGTGAGATAATATAGGGGCCTTAATAACATATAGGGTTCCTCTAAAGGGGTCTATAAGGGCACTATAATGTAGGTGCCTTAAGAATATATAGGGTTCCTTTAAAGGGATCCTTAAAGGGTTCTAGAATGGGATCAAAAATGGATTTCTATAATATAGGGACCTTAATAATTACCTATACTATTGTTGGGGTTCCTTAGTATGGTTATAGTATAATGGGCCCAAAACCCTATTCTAATTATTAAAGCCCCTATATTAGGCTTGCGAAGCAGAAGACGGACTCGCGACGAAGGATCTCAGCTTCGAGCTAGCTCGTCTTTTGGTGCCGCATGATATCAATACAACAACAGCCGCTAAGGTTGTCGGTGCCGTTTTTGTTCAGCAGACTATGTCGCTCGGCCAAAACAGGCGAAAGTGGAGCAGAGATGACGTACAAACATGCGAGCCTGACAGGTCCTGCTGGCGCCCGTCGCATACCCCAGCAGTTTTAGTGTCAAAGAACGTCTCAGGAAATTGGCGGCCGATGACAACGATCTCTTCTTGCAGCAGCAGACACGTGCGGCTGAAGCCTACACGAGAAAGATCAAGGATGTGTGGCTTAGCCGCCCCGTGTATCTTCCCATTTACGGCGAGCTTACCAAGATTTCCGCCGCACACGGAAAAGCTTCGCCAAAACCGAGGTTCACGAAGCTGGATATGTCAGGCGTGGCCCGCAGTGCTTTGCCAACAAGACCGTAATCTTGACTTCGTCTGCGCAAACGAGTAGTGCAAAAACAGGTGAAGGCTACATCTACATGGAGGAGTTCGTGGAGATCCTCAACACCCCAACGATGCCATCAGGTTGCATGTTCAGCTCCTCATGGCCTGGATGGTGAGGTGGAGGCTGTTTCTGCTCCTGCTATAAGTCATCCATACTCATAGTCGTATAGTTACTCATACTTTGCTACCGCCTTCCCTTGTCAAGCGCCTGAGAAATTCGAAGCTCAGGTCGCATTTCATGGCCAAGCTGGAGCTCGAATCTACCGATCTGCTCAGCCTCTTCAAGCTGATAGATGTGGACGACAGCGGGCAGGCCCCCCCCGGCATGTCAGGGGAGTGTCAGCTACTAGCAACATATTCAATCTGCTTTGTAGTGATTTTGTCGCGAGGGGAGTTTCAGCTTGCATGTTGTGCTACTGCTACTGGTTATGACGGTGATGTTGACGATAATGATGACCATGAGGTCTCTATGCAACAGCAGGAGTCTGATTGTATTTGTAGTGCAGCTAGTTCCTCATACAGCTTTCGGTCCGACATCAGTTTGTCGTGCCTCAGGTCGTTAAGATCATTCCTCTAGTCTTCTGCTGATGCAATGTGTGACTGGTTCTTCTTCTTCTGGTAATTATCCGCACGATTGCTAATTATTGTTCCGGTTGTTTTATAGAAAAAACTGCTATTCTGATTAATGTGAATATTCAACTTACTGTTACTATTACCATTACTCGTACTGTTGATTGCCATTATTATGAGAGTTAATCTCTCTTGTTTTCGCAGACTTGACGGGATGGCGAGGTCTCCTTGGAAGACTTCATGACCGGCTGCCAGCGGCTGAAGGGGCCTGCCAAGAGCCGGGGGCCCCTGGATCCCTTCGGGATGGAAAGTATGGGGCTTTTTGAAAAAAGCCCCCCCTAGTACGTTTGCCCTGCGCGTGTCTGAGTCCTGGGAAGGCAGACATTGCAGTGCATCTGTCTTTTAACCCAGCCCCATCGAGTCATGTTTGCGGCTTGGTTGCCTTGAGGTGTAGACTTGGCTTTGCTTCTGGCGCACACGGCACGGCTCAACTGCAAAGTGGACAATGTCCTCCAGCTGGTCGGTGGAGAGGCGGAGACTGGCTTTACGAGGGGATCAGATGCTCTAAAGTTGGTCTGCTTGGTACTCGCTCCGAGGTCGATCCTCTGTCCAGTTTCCCAGCAGGGGTCGTAACTTCAATCGTAAGAGAGCAGATGACAACCATAAGCATGGAAGATGAGCGCCAGTCGTCTCACTGGTACCCTTTGTTCATGGAAAGGACAACCTGATGTCCAAAATAGGTTAGTGCGAAGATTACGTCAACACTGAGCGCACATCGCGAGTGATTTGGTGTCTTAAGCCCTGCCAAAAAGCCTTCCTGAAGGAGCACTCGGCTCGCTGCGGCCCAATATTATGAGACTACCCCACCCGAAACCCTAAAGACCCTAAGCCCCCCCAAACCTCCCCAAACCGTAAGCCACTCAACCTCAGCCCTGTTTTGGCCTTGCAGACTGGCATCGAAGACTGGGGATATGGAGCGGCTGGAGATCAGAAATTGGAGCAGCGCTTTCTTCACTCGGCATCAACCCTGAGGCCTTCGTTGATGAACCCCAAATAGGGACCCGGAGCCCTGAATGAGTTTGCACACATGTTTAATTGGAAGGCCATCTAACCCACACCGATCTGCAGACTGAAAGTCCCAATCCTAACTCTGAGCGATCGATCTTGCGATCGAAAAGTATATATGTCTATCTGTCTGTCTATCGACCTACCTACCTATCTGCCTATCTGCCTATCTACCTATCTATCTACCTACTTACCTATCTATCTGTCTATCTTATCTAGCCCATCCAACTTATCTATTTATCAATCTATCTGTCTGTCTGTATGTCTGTCTACCATCGACCTATCTATTATCGATATAGCAGTACACATAGTCTGCATACCTGTTTCCATAATATGATGGGTACGTACATACAAGCATACATACATAAATACATACTTACATATGTGCAAATCTGTAAGTGTGTATATACATATATAGATATGCTTGCATGTATATGCATTTGTATATGTAGATGTAGAATATGTATACGCATACACGTATTTTACCTGTTTCTGTATTCACTGTTGAATCTATAAAGCAAGAAATGCAAGATCCAGAGGCCTGGGTCCACTCATGGGCGCGATTCGCAATCGACCACTTCGATGGACTCCGTGGTGCCGGGCATCGTGACGGGACCAAGTGGGGGAGAGCTCCTCCCCCGTGGGAGCAAATCATCCGGTTGACGGCTTGGAGCGTTTTTTAGTGTTTCGGGCTGAGGTAGAAGTTGAAACAGAAGGGCCAAGGGTGGACATCGGAAGCATGCGAGTTGGCCGTTGGTTGTTCTTGTGCCTCGACTTCTGGACTCCCTGGTGGAATTCGGGCCTGTAGCCTGCTCCCGAAACCTCGCTGGCAAGAGCCTTGATGAATATTTGGAACTTTGCTTTCGATGTTGCGGAGATATTATACCCCGAGCAGACGGATAATGTAGCTGCTCTTGCCGCTGCATGCATGCGCATCCGGTTCATGACGTCTGCGACGCGAAGCGTTCTCGACCCATGTCAGTAGGATGAGTTCTGAGCAGGGGTGTTTCGGGCTTATGTCCAGTCACCACACTGCGTGTTTTTGGTATTAGAGTTAGACGTCCTGCGGTGACGTGCCTTTTGCCGGAAACGCCCCCAAGCTCGCAAAGCCTTTCGAGGCTGTCTCGGATGTTGCGTGGGGGGCTCGCGATTGGGATTCCACTTCCAACGACTAGCATCGTAATTCAGTATAAACCTCTATTTGCACAGCTATTTTCAGGAATCCTAAGACCGGGCAACCCCACTTCTCTATCTCAATTTGCTTTTCAAGATGCTTGAGGCAAGCATGGCCGCCTCGAATTTGTTTTGCTTCCGCTTCTCTCAGCGCACACATCGAGCCCACGCACGACGCCCATTCCTGAACCCTGAGTTGTTGGCATATTCCCACTCTACAACCCTTAAAATTCATGAAAAGAAGATGTTGGCCTCGCAGGTGCATGTACAGAAGCCCGGGATCCCAAAGCATCATGCTGGGAATTCGCAAGAGAGAAGCGTCGTGAAGCCTGGCGCTTGGCCATACTTGGAATTCGTCACGTAGGCGCGTTTAGGCGCCCTCGTCCCGCCCTCGTGAGAAGCTTAGCCAGACTCGTGAACATGGTATCCACCCTAAACCCCTAAAGCCTACTGAAGCCTAGAAGCCCAACCAACACCCGACAACCCAACCCCACATCGTCGGGCCTCGATAAAGAGGGAGAGCTCTCCGCAAAAGCCTCCTCCAGCAAGCCGCTCGCCTCATCTTGGTACGGAGTTTAAGGAGTGTTTTGGAGGGGACGTTTTGGGCTCGACAGTGTAGAAGATGTGATGAGGCCGACGATAGGCCCTAAATCAAAATACGATCAGGACTAGTCTAAGCATCTGCTGGCGAAGGCGGTCTTATAGGGCATTGTGAATCATGGCCGGTCGTGCCTCCTGTGCAGCGAGAAAAATGCGGCATCGAGAGCTTTGTGGTGTCAGTGTGTATAGGGTTTAGGTTAGGAGTTACGGGGGTTTGGGGTTTTCGGGAAATAGGCTGGTAAGGGCCTGGTAGGGTTCAGGGATTTATGTTACCAGCTGGCCCCTACCTTGTGGGACTAACGTGAGCCGAGGTCTCTGCAAACAAGTGGCTGCAGTACCTTGTGCGGCTCCTGCCTCAAGACCATGCAACGCTTCGAGGAAAGCTGGACAGGGTGTTTCAACTTTTGCAGCCAGGGCTCGCTGAAGGATACTTATGAACAGCAAGTTATTGTATATAACATTGCATGCAACAACGACCTCGGCAAAGTAATTCGGGATCAAGAACACCACGTTCAGAGTTTGCATATGCCAATCGGAGTAAAGCAGTTCATGCTAAGTCTGCATTCTACCCTGGCTTTCCTTGGTGATTGCTCTAAGCTGTCCCCTTGACCCAGGTGTGGCCAAAGACCATCCCAATCTGCTGAGACGTGCCGTCTGCGTTTTTTTAGTTCAGCCAGCGCAGGGTCCAAGAGCTACCAGCAAGCAGTGCTTCGTGGCAGTGAAACGAAGCCATCGTGGCAGGTGGGACGTGGTCCGTGCAGCTACACCGAAGCAGATCTTGCCCAAGACTCAGATGCACACCGTTGGGCCTTGTGAGCCACCACCAGCACCGCCACAATCCCAACCCCAACCACAACGACAACCACAACCGCAACCACAGCAACAACAACCACTAGCAGTAGACTGAATTTCGACCAATGCACGCTGAAGCAGAGTAGATGACCCGCACAGCCCCTAACTCTCAAACCCTAGAAGGTCCAGACCCTGAAGCCGTATACCGTATACCCTACACCTTACAACTGCTGAATCAGAAAGGCCATCAAGAACAAAAAAGAGAACGTCATCCGCAAGCCCGTTAATCCTAAGCTTTTGCATAGGCATAGACGCTCTAAAGTTCTGATTGCTGTGAGGCCGGCGAGGCTTTACTGCGAGGAGCCGACGGAGCACATGTTCAGCGCCACTGAGGCGCCAAGGGCAAAAAAGATCCTAGGATGAAGGGGCTCCGTGCTCAGGGTTTGGTTGGTCAACTGTAGTACCTATGTATGCTATAAAAAACATAAGGACGCTAGGGGGCGAAGGGTGCTTAGGTGTTCGAACTCCGGAATGGCAAGGTCAAGGGTTGAATTGCTGCATCTTTGTCTCGCTATAATACTCTTAGTCTGAGGTGGGGTGCTTGGGGAAATGGCCCGTCGTGGCTTACACTTTGTCCTTTAAGGTTAGCAGGCTAATGTCTCGGCCTGTCCACGGTTCCAGAGCTAAGCCACACCTGAGTCTTGATGATTGCAAGGCCTGTGCCATCGGACACAAAGTCAGGACACCCATCTAGCAACGGCAGGTGCTGCACATACATACATACATACATACATACATACATACATGCGTACGTACATACATACATCCATGCATGCAAGCATATATACATACTCATACCTTCAGCATCATGTGTGTAGGTACAGCCACGAACCTATGTTGCGAGCTTCATAAATGCTGCCGCGACGGGCGGTGTGTTATGTTCTGTGCGATCTTGTTCATCCATACACACCAATCCACATATCGAATTCATTACTCCTGTTCTGCATTCATCGGTTCATTCGTTCGTCACAGTCACATCGTTTGTTCGTTGGTTTGATAGGTTTGATAGGTGTTCGTTTATTCGCACACCGTAGTCGGTTCCTTCGTTAGTTTTTGCGAGCCTACATACCAGACATACGCAAACACTTGGAGGTTTCCGTTGAGCACGTATCATGTCTAGGATGTAGATGCAGCTCTTGACGTATGTCGTACATCGGTAAAAGGTAACACGTGACATGCGAAGCTTTCGGTACCTTTGCTCCCCAGAACCTTGCATCTTCTTGAGTGGCACGGAAAGCCAGTGTAGGAGGCTGTCAGACCGAGACACCACGGGATCCCAGCTTGGAGGTGCACCAGCAGGGGCCCGAGATGTGGCGAGATCGAGCGCCCATGCAGCTGCCGGCCCTGCTCAGCGGTGAGCGGGAGGAGGCGAGACTCGAGCTCAGGGATTGAAGCTACGACTTTACCGCCATGCAGGGCTGTAGTAGGACAGTACCTACCGTGGTTCAGAGTGCTGAGACTGAGGAGGGCTTTGTCGTTTGTGGATCTCTTTGGGGGAGATGAATGAAATTGGTGCAGTTTTCGTGCGAGCTGGGGATGCAGCGTTCAGGAGTATCGGTGTGAAGAGTCTAAGGGCAGATAGGATTCTCGGATGTAGCTGTTTATGCTTCATGCTCTACATCAAGAGGCGGATCGTATCATGACCACTGGACTGTGTGTATCGGAATCTTGTGGCGCAGCTGTGGGCAGCCCCTTTCACTGTCATTGAGTCATGCAACAGCCGCCTTGACGAAACAATCCTTACATGCAGGATTCGATGTAATCAGCATCTCAGCTCCAGGACCGCCACCGCTACATACTCCAGGAGCAGGCGCAGGCGAAGCTGCTTTCACCGTGAGAACATAGGGAAGCTGGGGGTCACTCATTGCCCAGCTTCCTTGTACCGGTCAAAACGTGATTACGAGATGATACGTCTCGCTTTCAGGCAGCATCTCAGCCGCAGGCAGACGAAGGTCGCAGGGCGGGAGCAGTGCGTGAAATACGGAAATCTTTAACAGATTCAGCTGCAGCTCCAAACCATACATCAATAAATAAATAAATAAAAATATATATATATATATTATGCATACACACATCATATATGCAATGTAATGTCTTCTAGTGTAATGTAATGCAATGTAGGCATATATGTACACACATTGCTAACTGAGTCACAAGCTCTAATTATAGGTGTACATAGACATATCATATACATGTAATGAGTTACCTATATGTATACCCATGCATACATAAATACACATGTGTACCCACAGGCTAGCCAAGCAAACTAGCTGCCCCAACACACTGCCCCCCAACCCTTCTTTGCAGACATCATCGAGCCCGACAAGAGGGGACAAAGCCAGGCCTGGATCCTATGTGTGAGTTTGGAAACCCTCTGGTCGTGGAGACAGGGAAAAAGGCAAGCAGTAGAAGAACTTCCACCGATTTTCGGAATAGAAGTAAGATGTGTGATCGAGGGTGTTGGGTTTGTTTTTTATGCTCCAGGGTGTTAGCCATCCCATTTAACATCCTGACTCCGGAAACACTTGAGTCCGTGAAAGGTCAGGGGCAGTTGAGATACCCAAACCATAAGCCAATCTAGGGTTCCGAGGTTTGTCGGGGCATGCATGTGCAGAGAGAGAAAGCTTATTGATGCAATCGTCATCGAGGTCAATTATTAAATCAGCAACAGCTTGGGACCCAAACCTGCCAGGCATCTACACGTGCTGAGACATCACAAGTGGGACTCTCAGTTTTCGGATCGATTAGTTCCAATTTTGCAGGGGCGGTGGCGCAGCTGAATCGTTAGGTTGCATGCATCGTGCTACCACTGATCAGCGGTTGAAGTCGATCCGGCAGCGGTAGAGGCTGGAAGATGCTGGAAGCGGAGATGAGCATCACAAGCAAAGTTATCGCACGGATATGCATTGTTATGATCGTAGTCAGCGTCGCTAGCATTATTCACACCGCCATCACCGTAACGAAGTCCGTGGTGGACCTGCAAGGATACAGCTGTTACATCGCAATGTCACTCTCGCAGACACCAGTACAGACCCCTTGACTCGAGAGGCTCTGTGCCGCCGAATACTATCAACAACAAAACACTAGCGTCATAATGTTAGTCATGAGTCATGATGAGTCATGATCGTAATCACGATAATGAATCATGATGGTACTGATACGAACAACCCTAAACCCTACTGCTCGGTTCCCAACCCCAGAGCTGGAGTTGAGCCGAGGCTTCGCGGCCCAACACAGCGGCCGCGCCCTGAACCGGAGCTCCGCGCTGGAGTTTTGGAAGATTTTGCAACTGCGGCTTTAGTGTTTCGGGCTTAGGACTGTTGGAGGGTTTTTGCAATAGAAGAAGGTTTGGGAAGTTGAGTGTCAAAGTCATGAAGAAGCCTCGGTAAAAGTCGAGGGAAGGCTCTCATGAGACTATTGAATATTGTCCATGAAGCTCTGCAGACTTCAAGCCGCAAAGCTAGAAGCTGAAGACCCGGAGCCGATCCCTGAGATTCCCCAAATCCCAGAATCCCATGTTTTGGAATGTACCATGCACCCGCTTCTTTTCCGAGGCCCCTGAGCAGCGACGAGGTGCGGATGGCATCCGACTCTGTGAGCTGTCATCCGAGATTTGGAGCCCTTTGTGGCTGTGCGATGCCAGCGATGATGAGGATGACGAGGATGACGATATGGTGCCGGTGGCAGGGGTGGCAGGGGCAGTGGGAGTGTGAGGGGACTGGGAGAGATAAGGTTAGTGATAATCACGGCACTGATTCTGATGAGCATGCTGTTTGTCATGATTCTATGGTTCCCAGTGTTCCCTTTGATGACTCACGGCTTCAACATTCTGGGATGAACGCTGCAGGATGATACATATGCGCGAGTCTGAAACGTCGGGGTTAAGGCTTGAGGCTCAGAATGTCATGAGGAAGACAGTATGTATAGGTTGTCAGATTCAGGATTTGTTCTGGGGATCTGAAGGATTTTCACATCGGATCACGTTTCTTACGTTTCTGTTCTTACCGGGGTTGTTGCTGGGCATCAGAAGACCCGAGCTCTAGTTCCACACATCTCCTCCATACTGTGTGTGGGTGGGGGGGGGGNAAGTACCTTCGGGGGACGCTAATCAAGAACAACCCCCCCCCCCCCCCCCCCCAGGAAGGGGGGGGTGGGGGGGACTAGAGCCCCGGGCTTTCGGTGCCCCGGCACAAACCCGGTCAAAACACAAACCAAAGAAACAGAGCCCCCCGTCTTCTTCCCCGCACGTGTTCTCGTGGCGGGGTGGGGGGGGGGGGGGGGGTTGTTCTTGATTAGCGTCCCCCGAAGGTACTTATTTCTAAAGTAGGCCGTCTTAAGGTACTTCCCTCTGAGGGGCACCCGTACTCAACACAAGAATCGCATGCGAGGCTCTGCTCGGACCTCCCTGGGGCTGCAGAAGTCCTTGCAGATGAAGTGGCAGCAGCAGAAGGCGAGGTGTCTGAAGTCTATGACGCTGATTCCGTTTGACGGTTCTTGTACCCATCACCCCAGATGCCCGGAACTCTACAGTAGTCCCTAAACCCCATGCATAAACGGCCGAGGCAAAACGGGCAGAGTGTGCCACCGACATCTGAAAACGGGTTGTCACTTTCGTGGTCTTGCCATGACGTAGATGTCCGAGAGGCTCCACCGCCCTTACTGCAGCAACAGCCCTCGAAAGCTTAAGTCAAGAAGCAGGGTTTGGGAATACTTTGCAGGAGAAAAAGGTACTACAACTCAGTACTAATTGTTCAGGGTTCCTTGAGAAGCGATGCTCACTTAAAGTTCTTCTGAAATTTCTGACGTTGTGCGCGAAAGGTCTCAGCCCGGCGCAACCCAGGGATAGGTACCGTGTAGATTTAAATTGTTGGTATTGTTAAGTATTGTTCTTAGTACTCAACGATGCTGGAATAAGTTCTTATATACTATGGGAATAAGTTCTTTATACTATGGGAAAAGGTCTATATGTTAGTAAGGCACATTGGACTTTCATGTGTGTTGGCAAAATCTTGCAGTTGCCCGATGGCATAACCATGGTTTACAGAGAGATTTCAGGGGAGCCATCAAGCAACGATAGACACAGCCGCTACATGATGCAAGTCCTTCGGCCTAGGGGCTATTTGTTTTGTTTGTGCTGATAGGGTTTTTGTGTTATAAAGAAACGTTCTGGTGCCCAGCTGCCATGAGAGGTGATCTGTCGGATCAGAACAAGCCTTCACGACATCTTTTCTTCGCTTGTCCATCCATGTGTCTCTAGCTCTCTCTCTCTCTCTCGCTGTCTCTCTGTCGCTCGCCTTCTCTCTTTCTCCCTCTGCCACCCGTTCGTAGTGCAATGCCTGAGACTCGGCAACCTAAGTCCACCTGCCCAGATCGCCCAAGCAAACAGTGCGCGTGAGCTTTGTCGGCAAGCCGTTCGCGGCACCCCTCGCAAGTTTTAGAATTCGGGCTTGGGGTTTAGGTTCAGACTTAAACTTAGGGTCTGGAGTTTTGTTCTGCAGGCCTGTAACATTCTTTTAAATTTTTGAGGCCCTAGAAAGGAAAGTGAAACACTGCAGAGCTAGCGTTAGCGTAGTATACATTAATGACACGTACTACAAGACACCGTTTTCGACTATGTACAACAGACCCATAATGCAGTACAAGGCAGATACCAAATTCTATTGTATGGTATTATCATACTACGGTGACGTCCGGAACTTGGGTTGTGTGATGCGTCCGTGCCAGAACGCAGCCAGACGGCCCAGGCGAAAGGCTCGCCTTGAGATTTTATGAGGTTTACGGCGTGAGGTTTCGGGTTGCGGATGTCATCGATGTTGGGTTAGTCTGCATCATGAGCCAAGACTGAAGAAAACAAGTTTCCTTCAGCTCTGCCAGACACATAGACACATCAGGCCCGTCAGACATTTCACTTGACACGAAGCAGTGCCCGCCAGTCGTCTGTTTCGGCATCATTGTCATAATGCTCAGACCCATGCGTGCGTATGCTCACGACCATTCACGACTTTATTACCATCACGGTCAGTGCTCTTGCTACGCATTGCGGTTTCCTAACACCTGAGTGCCCCTACCAGGGAGTCACGGATCAAACGGAATGTGAACCTTCGACTCCCTAGACAGCACGATCCTCATTGCAAGGGCTTCGAAACAAGTCGAGAATCCGTAGATCTGACATTGCGTCTCTGCAAAAGAGACACACCCCAAGTTTTGGAACCCCCCCCCCTCCCCATCTGCGACGAGACCGGGCTGCTTCGCCTCCAGAGACATCCGGGAAGGCTGCAGCCTCGGCTTCTAGGGCTTGGCTTTCGGAATTGAGGCTTTTGGGGTTTCGGGTCAAGGCTCTTGGTGTTTAGGTCCGTCGGTCTTCGGGTTCAAGTCGTTCCGACGCCGCCTAACATGTTGATAGTAATAATGCGATCAGCACGACCACTACTCAATACACAAGAATTAATCCTAAATGGTCTCTTTGTCGGGTTTGAATGGATGTGGCGGTTGTGGCCGGACTCTTTCTGAAGCCAGGACGAGGCCCCTCAGCGGCCCTCGACGTCTTGATCCCGAGGTGCACTTGGCGGGGATGTGCCTCAGGCATTTAGCTGCTCGGGAGGTTGGCGTGGTTTAGCGGTTTCCGGTTACTACAACACCAACCAGTAACGGGCAGCGCTCTAGCAGCAGCAGCAACAGCAACAGCTGCAACCTCCTCCTGCTGCTGCTAATTGCTGCTACGGCTAAGGCTGCTGCTGCTGCTGCTGCCGCCTGGCATCTCACCACCATCATGATCATCATCATCATCACCATCGTCATCATCATGATGATGATGATCATCATCATCGTGATTACTGTTATCAATATTCACTCCGCTCATCATCATCGTCATTACCATAGCCATGGGTGTTGCTCTGCGTGTTGCTTTGATTGCTTGTGTTGCAGTAGTTACTGCAACTCTCTTTGTGCTTTGCTACGAGCATTCAGGTCCTCATCATCAGCATTGACACTCTCCGATTTCTCGAGAAAGGGTGTCGGCATGGATTTGGGGTGGGTACCGGGTAAAAAGGTTGAGGGCGTGAAGTTTAATGTTGAACAGGCTTAGGGGTTGAGGGTTTGTGCTTTCTACCGTGATGTTGTTAGTACTGCCGGACGCCCTCCCGGTCGAACAATGAAGGGTTGTTGTTCTTGGCTTGTCTTTCAACAAAAAGCTCTCCCCGTGGTCAGTCGTATCAGAGACAGGGATATCGCAAGTTGCAGGTGGTCAGCTCACGCGGCGAGGCTACATCCGTGCTTCCTTGAGACGATGGTTCTGTGTGACTGCTAACTTCCGTGAATATACGACTCTCAATACGATTGCTACTGTGATTCTTGTTTCTCGTGCTAGTTTTGACACTATCTATCCTTGTACAGCATCTCGCGGGACGGTGCTCTCCCGATGCACGTTCCGGAAAGCCCTTCCCGAGCGCTTGCACAAGGCAGGATCTCGGTACAGGATTCGATCATGTGGATTAGGTGTCATCATCTAAGGCATGTCATCCCGTGTCGTCCTCAGCTACTTTGGCAGTCGAAGACAGCCCATGTTGTCCTGCTGCCCACAGACCATGCAAAGAGAGCATAGGTCCAATCTTCATCACACCTTGCACTGCAAGCTCACGGTCGAGGGTGTTTGAATTCAATTCAATAGTCGGGGCTCTGCAGTCCCGGCATGCAACACAGCTCGAAGCCCGACACACCGGCTTTAATTGCAAAGCGCATCGATAGAGGGCAGGGTTCACAACTTTGCTGACTTCGAGCGCGGTGCTGCCCTGTTTGATGCCGGCGCCAGGTTGGATTTGAATCCTGTTGCACGAAGTGCCAGGTTTATCGTCTAAATTCCCGTCTCGCCGCAAAGCGGCTGGATGCGTGATGCCAGAGAAGGGAGAAAAGGATATTCGCTCCGCACCAAACGCTCTTGAGAAGGCCTGGCATATCAGTCACTGACCAACACTGTCAGTTTCAGTCACTTTTTGGTTTACATTAACACATTTATTCTGTTTTGCTTTACATTCATATCCTTTCTTGCAAGTTTGCCACAAACATCTTACAATTTGAATATTCGCGGGAAATCCATGTTTTATATGGAGCCGGAAAACATAAACCTACAGTCATCCTCCCTAGCAACGGCTCTGCAAAAGCCTTTGACCTGCAGATCACTCCCCCATTGGATTTGGTGTTTTACGGTTCATGGCAGGACCGCGGTGTGCACATCCGCACCCAATCCTGATGAGAATCGCCTTCTGTGCTGCTGAGCGAACGCGAAAGCGCATGCGAGCCACCCTGTGACTCTACCGAAACAGGGCAAGAGCATCTTTGCTGGGATTGAACCGTGGACTGTGAGCGAATTCGAGGGAGTTGCCGCCCCGTGCCGGCACCAGGCAGCTGCATTTTTCCTTCGGGCCTTGTGGAGAATGTAGCTGTGCTGCCCAAGTGTGCAATGGTCTAGCTTAGTTTGAAGGACCGCTGGCTGGCCTCAGGACTTGGGGGACTGCAGAGAGGTCGTGCCCTCTTCAGATTCAGCGACTGCAAAGAAGTTTGAACTCATTGACTTGTGGGCTGTGATTCTGTGATTTCGGCGGTGGCTGTTTCGGAGTCCGATGCCTTGAGGAAGCTAAGCGCATCCCACTAGACGCAGTATTCCGACTAGACGCAACCCTCGCGAGAGAAAGGCTGCTGTCGTGTTGCATGCATACGCAGGCAGTCCTTTGCACAGGAAGTTGCAGCACCAGAGCTCTAAAGACTCTAAAATAACAGTCTTTCAAAGTGCATCCGAAGCTCTGTGCTCACTTCTGAGACCATGGCTGAAGATTGCTGAGCCAAGCCAACAGATCACAGGAGACCAAACCAGTTCACGAGTTGTGCAAGCTGGCTTCGATGTTCAAAGACATCTCTATTAACAGCTGAACCATCCGAAAGACCTAATGGGCGGTGCGATGAACGCCTGCCTCACGTGGCTGCTGCTTCAGGGAGTTGGTGCTCCGGAAATGGGTTATGCAGCAGAGTAGTGTGCAGGAGCATAGGCAGCCAATGTCATGAAGGACCGAAGTAGCATGACAGCACGACAGTACAATGCAAAACCGGTGCCAGACAGGTGCCTTGCCACAGCCTCATTGGCCTCACACCTTCCGAGCGGTGTACTCCTCGGACGACAAGCAGACGACAGGCGAAAGAGCAGAAGATTTCTTTTTGGTCTTCGAGCTCGGCGCCCCAAGTTCTAGGTCGTAGTCCCTACAAGCAAACGGGTGTTAGAGCCAGAGAAGACAGAAAGCAAGTTTAGGGTTTATGGCTTGCTGACGGCAGGCTACTATGCCAGTGACACGAGACCCGCGGTTGGTGCGTCTCGAATCACCTTCGCAGATGGCAGTAGAGGCAAAGCGAGTCCTTTTCACGGGTTTTGTGTTTGGGAGTGTGAGCTTCAATATGCCTTTAGGGCTTTCTGAATTTATGGGGATCAGAATTATGACAGTTATTCCAGCAGGACAGCTTTTGCGAGTCGCTTTGACCTGACTCCCCAGATCACTTGTGCTCCTACTACCACACGAACACTTCTTGTGAGCAATTGATCCTCGGCAGCAGCGGCCTCACAAAAATCCGATCATGTCCGGATCATTGCTTCGGAGACCTTTTCTGGTCCTTTCCTTACGCTTCTGCTTCCTGTTTTCCTGATATTCGTGTTGAGAATACGACCAAGACATGGCTCTTCATAGCCTGGGGACTGCGAGCTTAGGACATCGGGGGCTATAGAGGGGAGTGTTACCAGGGGCCTCAAATCGGCAAGGAATCCCAAGTCCAGCCTACGGGTGCTTTAGAAGACAGATCTGAGGCCAGAGCACACCATTAGGGTTTAGGGTTTAGGGTCCTACCTTCAGGGGTTTGGGGGTTTCTTGAACCGGAATGACGATAAGGACGACCGGAGGCTTTCGCTACCTGTACTTCCCAAAGGTTGCAGACGCTCGGCTGTGCAAGGGGAAGTCATGTCACTGGCACTGAGTCTTCGTCGATCTGGTGTGCATTTTGAGGTAGCCCCTCTAAGGATTGTTGCAAGTGCTGCACCTATTCCACAGGATCCTACGAGTGTGGAGGTGCGCTCTGCGACGTTGGAGCTTAAGGCATGTCAGGCTTCAGTTGCTTCACGGTTAAATTCATGACTTGAGCGTCAGGACCCGTTGGACCTAAATGGGTGAGCAACGCTACCGGCAACCTCGTTTACTTGGGCCAGGAGCAAATCTTGTCGCGCGCGTGCCACAAGTGGGGCAGCTTGTTCTCAAGCCTCAAACCCTATAAACCCTATAAACCCTAAGCCCTATAAACCCTGAGCCCTATAAACCCTAAAAGCCCTAAGCCCTATAAACCCTCAACCTGGGAAAGCAAGCACTTGCGGCAAGCAAGTCGGCCTCTGGCTTCTCGTTCGCATGCGCTACAACGATCCGAGGCATCTCCGGAGTCTTTCCTGGAAAGTTGAATTACTACTTCCAGGACAGGGTAGTCCAACCGCCTCAAATAAACCCGCAGCAAATTTCCATTCTCCTTTAGTGTTGCTTACTCAGATTGACAGTATGGGCTTTCCTGTATGAAAACCACGGTCGGTTTAGGGTTCAGGGTTATAGGGTTTGGTTGTTACTATCATCTAACCTTCAACGCTATCATCTCATAGAGATGCTATGCTCCGAAGCGTCCAGGATGTGGAGACTGGCTTGCCCTGTGGGATCGACGGCTACAACTACTTGAGGAGACGTTTGCCCGGCCGTGCTTAGCATCAAGGCGGTTTAGGGGTTTAGGGTTGTTTGGGGTTGTTTAGCGTTTAGGGCTGCCAGGCTACACGGCTTGTGCATGCCCGGTTAGACACCACCTGAATCCTACCTACACCCGACACCGCTAAACACCAAACCTCTAAACCCCTAAATCCGAGCAATCAGAGACAGAACTCGCGCCCACTTTGGAAAAGCCGGGCGCTGAGCATTTCCTGCTCCAGGACGCCCGCGGAGCCTGCGGATGACCAATACCTGTTCGAGGCTGCAGGGCTGCGGGGTTAGGGTTTTGGTGGTTCAGAGCCATATCGACCATATCCTTCGTGCAGGGAACGGGGCGGAAATTCATCTGTGCACACATGTTTACATGTGCACCCTCACAACTTATCGCGGAATGCAGATATGCAAGGAGATACCGTTACTTACCTTACTTATTTGCTTTCGAGGCAGAACTAATAAATGTGAACTGAGACCGAGACCTGTGTGCATGTTCCGTAGATATATATATATATATATACACGGATGCATGCATACATACGTATGCATGTTTCTTACCAGCAGCTACCAGGAATAAGTAGGAGGGGCGCCAGTTAGCGGGACACTGCCATAAAGCTTCCGTTGAAGAGAAAGCAAGCCCGGCATGCCACACTCTCACGCATGAGCCTTAAACGATGCTGCCCCGCTCATCTGTCCAGCCCGGCTCGGTCAACTTGGCTGTCCCCGGCTCCACTTTCGATGTGCCACCGCTGTGCCTTAGCTGCAATGAAGACAAACATCGCAACACGGCTTAGCATGTTTCTGGGTTCAGCCACATGGCCAAGAATGCACACTGTTCATCACTGTTCCAGATCAGGAGCTGTTTACTGCAGCGGTACAAGATGTCTGCTGATACTTCCTCTCCTAAGGTGTATGTCCTCACGGTACTGTGGTGGCAAAGTCTGCGCATCAGGGCCAGACTTCCACCAGCAGTTTTCAATGCTTGTTTGAGGCATGCTTAGCAGGCTTAGCAGCTTAGCACTGGGCTGAAGCCATCCTTGGGAAAATTGCTGTGCCTTGTAGATGGGTGCGTTCGTTTCACGGTGTTCGTCCATGCAATGGCACCGTCGGTCCTTCATGCTTGTTCGATGCATCTGCTTGCCTGCTCGTTTAGCTGTATTGCATTGGGTTATGCCCCCTTTTCATGTCATGAGGAGCATGCGACTCATGCTTGCCTGAGATCAGAATTCAGACCGGGTGCGGTGAACCAGCTGCTAAATGTTTGTGACGAGCTTTGTGGCAATTCCAGCTTTCGGAAAGATTTTCAAGGATTCATACGAAGGCCAGCTAGGGTCTCTTGAATGGGTCCTGTTCGCTGCCATGTGGGCTGAGCCGAACATTCCGCCTCTCAATGCCGCTCGGTCAAGTAACACCACGTTTCCGTTTGCATGTTCGACCGCCGATGGGGCAATGCACAGCACGTCACTGAGGTCCCCGGTGCCGCAGTGCCGGCTTTCCAGATGGCGGCCGTGGCGCCTTTCACTCCGCTGGAGCACATTCCCCCTCCCCCGCCACTCAGCCCGCCCACGGCTTTCGGCGCGCCGATTGCTTTCCCCCAGATAACAGTCCCCTTACATCCGCACCCGGTGCCTCACGGACACCCCCATCTGCCGCCTGGCCCCCCTCTGGTTCCACCCCCTGCCATGATGGAGCAACCACCGCCACCTCCGCCTCCGATCTTTGCGGCCCATGCCTCACGCGCTCCTTTGACAGATGCTGAGGTGAAAGCAGCAGCCTCGGCTGCCCTCAGCAAGTTCATGAAGGACATCCCCGAGAAGGTCCGCAGCAGCAGTCGCAGCCGCAGCCGTAAACGGACCAGAAGCTCCAGTCACAGCCGGAGCAAGAGGCGAAGCTCCAGCCGCCGAAGTCGCAGCCGCAGCAGGCGGAAGAGCCGTGGACGGAAAAGGAGTAGGTCCAAATCCCGGCGGAAGAAGCGCAGCCGCAGCCGCGAGAAGAGCCGCGGGCGCAGCTCCCTGGTGGAGCCACCGCCGGTGCCCGGCGCGCCGAGCGCGAGTGTCCCGGGCAGCATGCCCAGCGGAGCGTCGGGTGTGTCAGCAGATAAGCGGAGCAAGTGGGACGAGGCCACAAGTGGCTCGAGCAGTGCCAGCGCCCCTGCATGGATGCAGGACATGATGCAGGTGCTCAAGTCATCCGATGCCCCGAAAGCGGCTGCAACCGCCCCGACCGGAGCTCCCAAGCACAAGAACGACCCAAACGCACCCAAGGGGCACAAGGTCATCGAGCTGCCGGCACACCTGATCCTTAGCTGTTACTGCATAGATGTTTCGTCCTATGTCCAAAGTAGAACTGTTGCTTGACCCCTAAAGCTTCAAGTGTGATGCAAGCAGCTCAGGGTTGCTTGCGTTGCCTTATAAAGCACAAACATGCCTGAACACCGCAATCCATTGGTCCATAATCCGTAATCCCTATAAATAGGGAAACTACACATCCCTCATTCCCAACACCTTCTTTGACTGGTGCTTGCTGAATGTGCTTGTATCCGTCTTTCACAGGAGAACTTAAACTACTAGCATGAGCCCTCGAAATCCGTGCTCCCGAAAGCTTAAACCTTGCCGTATACTGCCGAAAAGTCCTCAACACCCTTGGATTTGCGGCGCTAAACAACAATCCCGGCCTGCACCTACAATACGATCCTCTACTTTCCGAAACACCCCAAACCCTAAATTCGACAAGCCCTACCCAACTCTAAATGCAGCAAAAAGCAAAACCGGCTCAACTCCCATGTAAACCCTATAAACCCCAAAGGCGGTAGACCGCCCCGGGACCCGAAACCCCAAAAAACCTTAAAAACGCAACCCCCATAAGCCCCAAAGCCAAACCCCAGAAGCCCTAAACCCTAAACCCAAACCCCCATAAGCCCTAAAAACCGCAGAACAGGATCCGTGTCCTCATCGGGAAGGCTGGCTCGACCATCCGCGAGGTCTGCAGCCGCTCCGGATGCGACATCAAGGTGAATCTTAGAATCGAGTGAGAAAGCAGCGTTGAGGCTTTTGGGGTTTAGGGGTTTGGTGTTTTGGGGTTTCGGGGTTTAAGATTGAGGGGTTTAAATTTTAAAGGTTTAGGGGTGCAGGGTTTCGGGGTTTAGGGTTCGGCGGTTAGCAAAATGCACCCTTGGCTTCCTCCGTTGGCCAAGTAAGGAATCACTTGCCTCATGAACCCCAGGGAAGCATTTCGGTGGTGGGGGACATCGACGCTCGGCAGAAGTTCAGGAAGCTCCAGGAGTTTGAATAAGCTGTCGATAACTCTCGAGTAAGCCATGAAATCTAAACCTTTAAACTGTAAACTCGAAACCCTCAGACTTGAATTATCTACCTTGGCCCTAATTGAGCCCCCCACCATCAGCATGGGGCTCAGGAAAGGGCGGAAGCGGTGATTCAAGACATCTTCCGGGCGAGAGGCTGCCACCGAGCTGCATCCGGGGGAACATCTCAGGCCTTGCGCCACTTGAGGGGAGGGCTCTTAGTCGTACTTCAAATAGTTATAGTAAGAGGAATTGATAAAGGCCGGCTGGTTTTCGCTTTTCTAAAAAGGTCCACCAGATCAGGATCCTCTCATTGAGGGGGGGTCTACAATGGGATAGGTTACGCAGAAAACAGAACCTTGAAACACCGACTCGTGTGCGTAAGACAGCCGCTGGTTGCCACCTGCATACGGCGACACGATACCGGTAGGTAACGTTTTTCTTGTTTCCCTCTTCCCTCTTCAAGTGCTGCCTGTCGGCCCTGATATGACAAGCTCAGAGACATCAAACGTCGGAAGTGCTTATAATTCTTATAATGTGGCATGATGTGTTATGGTATGATCTGATGTTTTCGCGAAAACGCGAATGCTCGATCTTACCAAAAGCCAGGCGGACGTGTAGGCAACATGATGGCCGAAACAGACAAGTTTCGACCCGGTGTCAGGATCGTAGGCGAAGGAAGAGACCTCCAAGGCCCATGCTCCCCTAGATCGGGACTGCACACTTCAGTGATGCTAGCTCCGAGGCAAGTGGACCCCGACTGGTGCACTTGCAGAGCAAAGTGAGGCGGGCTTCAGTGAATGGGTTGGGCCAAGGGGACTGATAGTGTGAAGCAGCGCTGACGTTGGCAGTGTTTGTCACGGGAGCAAATACCGTGCATACCGTAACTGCGGAACTGCTCACGATCACTGGTCCAAGTCTTTCTTTGAAATGAAGGTTATACAAATTGATGGTGCGAGTGTTGAATCATGTCCAGAACGGGCGTCATCAAGGTCCGAGCCCAAGGTAGGTATGTATGTACGATTATTTACGCATTATTATGCCTGTATGCACGTTTGCCTGCCGTTTGTCTGCCAGTCTGTATGTATGCATACATGGATGTATGTATCTACTTGTATGTGTCTGAATCTATGTCTCTATTTTTGTTTATATGTCTAAACATCTATAATGTAGTATGCATTTACACATGTATCTATATATGCATGTATGTATATATTTTGTTTATGTTGCCATATACGAGCATTGTAGCCCCCGTGCAAGCATGAACCTGAAATACACCTGCCGTCTGAATCGTAAGCACTGGTAGGAGGACGTGAAGATTCCGGCAGATCTGGTCGGACTCTTCATTGGGAAGGGCGGCGAGACCATTAAGGATCTCCGCGAGAGGCACGGATTGTCACTATACTGTAGCACAGACAGTCTGACTATGATAGTGATGATGATGACCAGGATTTACGAGTTCCAGTTCGAACTGTTTAACATCATGGGGTTCTTGCACTTTGAGTAGAGTGATTAGCTGATTAGCTCGCTGTCCTCCTGAGATGCTCGCGGTAGGCGGGCCAGGTGGTTCCGCACTCCTGCTTTGCGTGGTGCATATTGTGGACTAAAGTCATATTCTTTCCACAGTCCGCACCGGGCGCCGAATCGACTTCATCGATATTGTTCCTCGCTCCCGAACTTCTTATCGCACTGGCACCAGAGCGAGGCGTGCATTTTGGAGTCTTCTTGGGTTGGAATCGTGCTCCCGCCACAGGCCGTGTGTATGGCTTGGGCTGCTATAGGTGCTCTTCACTGCTCGGGGTCGACTCGACACCGGAATTAGTAGGTATAGCAGCAAATGTTACAAGTAGTACCACTAGTATAAGATATCGAGTATGATTTGGTCAAGGAAGTGCCATGTTCAATTATGAAGACGGCCAGTTTTGTATCATAAAGTCTCAGCTGTATGAAGTCTTAGTTGATTTGTGTGTTTTAGGTTTGCAGTCTACAATGTATTGAACTTCTAGGCACTACAGGGTTTATGGGGTTCCGGTCAGGCGGCTTTTCTTTCCCTTTGATGGGCATCCATCCTTGGGCGATTCTCTCCGCCATCCCAGGCTCTGCGAATCAACACCGAACATCGCGCATTCTGCTGATTGCTGTTGGTGAAGATGGTGGTGAGTGTAACCGTTCGGCAAGCCAAAATCAACGGATGATAACAATGATTGCATGACGGTGATCGAGCACATCCAGCCCCTGCCCAGCAAAATCATCAAGGACTTCCAGCGGACATTGACGAAGCCTCGGGCCCAACTCTTGGCCCCCCAAAGCCTCGTCAAATCTAGAGCAGCACCCAAGCTCTTGTCCAGGTGTGGCGGTCAGGTGTCGATCACCATACAGCCATCTGCAACTCCTGGTGGTATGCAAGGCTTGACTCCTAGAATGACAAGCCGGGCTTAAACGGGCTTTCGTTTGTTTGATTTTGAGTTTGCTACGGTATGGAAATCCTCTACTTCACGGCGCTCGTCTTGGGCACGGGCAGTATTTCTGCACTTAGAAGGGCGGGAGCAGTACTTTGGTCGAAGCTGTGGAAGAGTGCTTCCATAATAACCCGCTGTAGCTTTGCAAGTCTTAGGATATGATCCATAGCTCGCTCATATTACAATCAACAACCACAGCAACAGGAACACAGCTTCACCCACTTCGCTTCTCGAAGCTTCAATCTTTTTGTCGAAGCCTTGAGCCTTGTAGCCATAGTTGACAGCATGTTTTGGTGCAATACCCATCAGCACCATCGTCATCGTCATCATCACCATCGCCATCACCATCGTCACAGCAAGTACCGGTAGCAGCACAAAGACCGGTTCAAGCACACTGCTCATGGCCTGTCAGACGACACGCCCTTACAAAACTTCTTCTTGTCAGGCGTCCGTGTAGTGGGCGACAACTGGAAGTTGGCGAAAGCCTTGGTGCGAGCCAAGATCGAGGCACCTTGCCTATGACTGCACCTCTTGCATAACACAACCATGAGTGATGATACGATACAATGGCGCAGGCCTGTCGTGCGTGCTCCACCAGCATGCCATGTTGGAATCAGTTTGGTTAACGACGGTCATCCGCTTGATGTTGTTTGCCGCTGACTCCAATGTTCTGGCCTGAAAAAGCCTGAAGCATCTTACTTCTAATTCACGCCGTTTTCCGGACTTGGGTCTAGTGGTTGCGATTGAACTCAGTTGCACCAGAGCAACTCTGAAGCCGACCCTACACCGAAAGCCCCAAGCAGCTCAAAAGTCTACACGCCACTCAGGAGCTGACGATGTCAAAGGCCTTCAAGACCTCGGGTAGCGCCGGAATGATGATGATGATGCAAAAAGCCGACTTTTCGCACAGGTTTCCTGAATTTGCAGGCTTTCAGGCTTTTATGAAACACCCACTGCTTTAAACAAGCGCAAACACGTTACAAATCCACTGCTCATGGCAATGGATATATTATGTATACAGATGAAGACATACATACGTACATACGCGCATGCATGCGTACATACATATACATACGTACATACATGCATGCATACAGCCTCTGGGCTTATTATCGTATCATTACTGACAGTACCTATATACTTGCAGGACGGTATGCTAGACGCCAAGACCCGCTGCAAGAAGGATCCATGAGCATTGCCGGGTCAATGCCTATGATGAGATTGCAGAACCTGCGAAGTAGATAGAGTGATACCATTACAGTGTAGCTTGCAATGATGTGGAATGGACAATCCTTGACTCACAGACATGCGCGGAAGTGAACCTTGGCCCAATGGAGCTTTGATGCCCACGCACCACCCTCCCCAGCCGAGGGCAGAGGAAGCCTCGCGAAACATCACCTCAGGTTCGTGGACCCCATGGTCCCCAAACCCGCGCTTGCAACCAGCAGGACCCGAACTATCATGGCCCTCCCCCTTGCTCAACCTCTGCTACCTTCCACATCCCCCGCCGCTTATGGCCACCACGGCTTCCAGGCGCAGCTCGTAACGTGCAGGGTCTTCTGATGCACATCGGTTTTGTGAACAGGTCGTCGGATCTGCTGCCTAGCATCATAAAGTTTGAGCTCTTGCCGCCGTGACCGTATCGATGATCATCATCATGACCATGCTGGTTATGATAATGAAGAGTGCTACAATCAGTCCTAGGGGGGCGATGTGAGTCGTCTTGCGGGCACCCTCAGAGTCAGCAGCTCTGCAGGCCCTCATGGATGCGACCATGGCTTCCAGATGTGCAGAGCTGCTCCCTCAGCTTCTGGCGTCATTCCACTATCTTGTATGCTAGAACCCACGAGATGGAAGCCTCCGTGCACCGGGTTTCAGTTCCCGTGGATTTCGACCGAAGAGTTTGCAAGCAACAAGAAGGTCCGGAGTCCGGATGCCGTTTTTCTACACCTGCTGAGCCCGCCCAGCTTTTCCACTGTGAAATCGGAGTCAAGTTTGAGCACTCGCCGAGGTCCATCTGCCCCGAGCACGTCTCGGAAGATTCCACAAGAAAAGCCGGAGCGATTGGAGGAGCTAACTAGAGAATTTTCGACAGTCGGCACTCTTGTTGAGAGGCTTCCTATATTCAAGCAGTGGTCCGTGATCATGCAGTGAACCAATCCTTGAGATTGCCTATCGCATGGGGCCTCAGTGAGGAGCTCCTTCGGCGCCCGACGCGGCTCCAAGAGCTGCGCGGTTTCGGGCTGACAACTTCCGGTGCGGGGAGGGAAGTGGGCTATTCTGACTCTTGGGCTCTTGGGGTGCAGAAACAAGGAGCCTTAGAACACTTAGCGGAGGATTTGGGTTTTGTTGTTGAGTTCCAAGGGCCACTGCAGTTGCTGTGATACTTGTTTGAATACGTTCATCCAAATAACAGGGTGGTTTCGGAGATTTCTGAGCATTGTAGTGTTTTCTTTTCCAGCATGTGAGCTGGATTCCCGAGTTGCAACAAATGAGTCTGCAGAGAAGCTTGACCAGGTATATTCAAAGGCGACAAGACCCAAAGCAAGCATAGCTGGGCCAAGCTGGGTCCTGCCGAAGCCAAGAGCGAAAAATCCGAGCAGGTCAAGACGGGCCTCAATCCGCCACTCGCATTGCGGCATTACTGACAGTCTTAAGGAGGGGTTTTCGTCGATTCATAGTAGCAGTCGTCCCAAGCAGCGATACTCCTGGCAGCATCGTTGATGGTTGTAAGGTAGTGGTGGTATTGGAGTGCTGGTGGTAGTGAAATGGTGGTCGCGACGGCAGCAGCAGCAGCAGCAACAACATCAGCATGGAACTGGAGAGCACAGGTACAGTAGTAGCAGTAGTAGTAGTAGTAGAAGCAGTAGTAGTAGTAGTAGAAGAAGTAGTAGTAGCTGTTGTTGTTGTTGCGGACTTGTCGGCTGTATAGTAGGGAGTAGCCGCAACAGAAGAACTGATTCAGGCGCTGCGTACGACCTTCTGGCTTCCGGGGGCTTTCGGGGTTTAGGGATTTTGTGACTTTGTCAAAGGTTAGTAACGCATCAGGGTTTAGATTTAGACGTCTACGGGTTAGGTGAGGCAAGAGGTGCCTTTCCTTGTGGTTCTGCTGCACACAAGGCTCGGAAAAGCTTGGTCGTCGCTGACCCTCTCGCACGGCTGTTTCGCAGGCCACTGGCTTGAGCAACTCATTGGTTTGAGCAGTGCCAAGTTATGACCAGTGCTCTCGTAGCTCTTGTTGTCAATGGTCATCATGCTCAGGCTTTTTGGATTAGAACGGTAGTTGGCTGTAGTTCTACTAAACTGACTTGGAGTAGGCAGACGCAGAAACGGGGCAGGGCAAGAATATGACTGGGCTGCACTGTGCCATTGGACTCTCCCATTGTTTCCTTACCCTTGGCTTTGCTTGTCTAAAGCCGCGATTCTGTAAGCAAGCAAGGTCCAGCATGAACATGACAACTGCTTCAGCTGCTGCTCCGCGGCCGGCGGCAGGCAATGGTCTCAGATTCAACCATATGCGACATGATCGCTCCGCTTGGCCCTAACCACTTGAAGAGTTCAGCCGTTTGCTTTCAGATGGATCAATTCTGAGCCCCGCACCAAAGAGCGCACAGACTGACTAGACCGAACATGCGCAATCTCAAGCCGAAAGGTCTCAGACTCAGACTCCAAACTGCAAGCCCTGGTTAAACCAGGCACTTTGGCTCCTCCCGCGCCGTCGGCAGCTCTACTGGCAGCCGCGGCCGCCTCCATTAGCGGAGAATCTGGCAGGGCACGGGGCTCAGAAGTGGTTTCAACATGGCTGTTGGCTTGTTTTGGCATCTCCGTTGCACAAGTCAATAGCAGCCGGAGTGATTTGTCACGAGAAATCGTGGTAGTTGTCGCAGCAGCTGTCGAGGAGCAGGAGCAGCAGCAGCAGCAGCAGCAACAGAAAGCAGTAGTGGTGGTAGTAGTAGTGGTAGTTGTTGTAGTTGTAGTTGTAGTTGTAGGAGTAGTAGTAGAAGTAGGAGTAGGAGTAGGAGTAGGGGAGCAGGAGTAGGAGTAGCAGGAGCAGGAGCAGGAGCAGGAGCAGGAGCAGCAGCGTAGAAGGATGGCAAGTTGCTGTTCCATAAGATGCATATGTATCTTCGCAAAATCCAGCAGTAGTCCTACCATGCCTTGGTTGTACTTGTAGCAAAAGCAGGCATCATCATTTGTTGATAAGCTCGTGCATCCTGTCCAAGCGACTTCCAATATGCGTAACAACGCAAAGCATGCTCCGTCAAGCACGATTGCGCACACACACAGACACGTACGCATGTCTGTATGTATGTATGCACGTAGGTATGTATGTAGGTATGTATGCAGGTGTATGTATATGTATCTGTGTATGCGTATATATACATATATACAAATATATACATAAGTCCACACATATCCATTTATGAATGTAATAAAACACACACACATATATATATGTATATATATGTATATTACTGGTGCATTGCTTTTGTTATATATTGTTTCGATGGTGTGTATGTGTGCGTATACATATATGTATACGTGAGTGTTGATGTATATACACACATGTGTGTGCTTGCAAGTGCCTGCCTGTGCATGTCTGCTCGTCTATGTGTGTAAGTATGCATGAATGTATGCGTTAATGCGTGCATGCGTAGATGCCTGTATGCGTGCATGCAATTTTGTATGCGTGCATGTATGCAGACGTGAATATATTTCTAGGTGTGCATGTATATGCCATGAGTTCGTCTGCATGTGTTGAGGCCCACAAATACACATACATGCATACGAATGTATGCATGCATGCGTGTAGGTACGCAGGATGTATGTATGTATGTATGTATGTTTATGCCCACATCAGCTCCTGTAGATACTTATGTGACTTCCTTTTTACATGGAACCCCGGCCCCCGGCACGACAGCAAAACAAAAATCGCCCCCGCAACAACAGCAAACAAAAAACATGCGCCCCGAACGCGGTAAGAGGTTTGCTTTTGTTGCCGTCGTTGGAATCTTTGCTTTTTTGCACGTATTCTGGCATAGGTGCAAGACGTGCCTACCTCCAAGACCGGGTTAGGCTATTTAGGGCGATATATCCTATTGTGCAAAATAGTTTATTTTAGCTGGAAATAGTCTATTTTAAATAGACTATATCAGTGTTATTCCATAGTCTANTTATTTTAGCTGGAAATAGTCTATTTTAAATAGACTATATCAGTGTTATTCCATAGTCTATTTTTTCGGTGATGTATCAAATAGACTATGTAAAAATAGGTGATATGGTAGAATAGGAGCTTTTCGCATATGCTGGAAGCATAAAAGTAATGGAAATCCACGCAGGAAAAAGTCAGTGTTGTTTCGATAAAACACTTGTGCGATATAGGGAACTGTGTTGAAGACCGACCTGTGTTGAACGATTTTCTTGAAATCTAGACTCGTTTCGATAGTGATACCCCGAGGTTTCTAGATGGATTTGGGTAGGGTAGGCAGATAGGTTGCTAGGTATGTGTAGTTAGCTCCGGTTTCGGTTTAGGGGTTCAGGGTTTCTGCGGTAAGGGGTCGTTCGGTGGTACTGGGTTTTGGTGTTTGGGATCGGGGCATCGTGCTTCTAGAATAAAAGGCCTTTGGCTCGGGTGGTGGTGAGGGGTTGTGGGGTTCGGCCGGTTTGGAGGTTTGAAGTTTGGTGTTTGCGGGATTGTGGGGNGTTTGGGATCGGGGCATCGTGCTTCTAGAATAAAAGGCCTTTGGCTCGGGTGGTGGTGAGGGGTTGTGGGGTTCGGCCGGTTTGGAGGTTTGAAGTTTGGTGTTTGCGGGATTGTGGGGTTTATTTAGGGGTTTCGGAATTTGGACGGCCTTCTGCTTAGGGTTGGGGCTTTGGGTCTCCGGCGCTTTGGGGAAGGTGGTTGTTGGGTCTGGGGTGTAGGGGTCTAGATGTCTTTGGGGATTAG
>BGNK01000909.1:7866-113601 GCA_003297005.1 Symbiodinium sp. clade A Y106
TTCCGCATTCCTTCAATGTAAATGGCGTTTCATGTGCTGAACATGGCCATAGCAACGTAAAGCGCCAGGAATGTCTTCAACATATCATGCGCTGTGATATTGAGCCATCCGTGTAGACCGTCGCAGCAGGTGTCCTTATCAGATGCCCGCATCGTTCGGGCTTCCCCCCTTACACCTTACGGCCGCGCGGGCAAGCGGGATTGCACCACATATTGGCAAAACCCCTCGGTAGACCCTTCNCGCAGCAGGTGTCCTTATCAGATGCCCGCATCGTTCGGGCTTCCCCCCTTACACCTTACGGCCGCGCGGGCAAGCGGGATTGCACCACATATTGGCAAAACCCCTCGGTAGACCCTTCTAAAGCCCGGGGACATATTCTCACACATAAACCCAATCTCGTATGAAGCTACAACAGTCACAGCTAGGTATGAACACGTCGCAAAATGCAGGCAGCATCTGGTGGCACATATCCTCTCTNTCTCACACATAAACCCAATCTCGTATGAAGCTACAACAGTCACAGCTAGGTATGAACACGTCGCAAAATGCAGGCAGCATCTGGTGGCACATATCCTCTCTATGAGAGATTGACTTAGACATCCTTGTGCATCCCGTGAGCTTGGCAAGCTCGTATGGCATCTCCCTAGCAATTCATGCTACATGTTTACGAGTGTGTTACGACATATCATATTATGATGTGCATGGTTCACGTGAAGACTGCTAATTCACCATGTCGTGCTCATGAGATATCAAGCACAGTCATTATTGTCNTACGACATATCATATTATGATGTGCATGGTTCACGTGAAGACTGCTAATTCACCATGTCGTGCTCATGAGATATCAAGCACAGTCATTATTGTCTCCATGTCTAGTAATCTTTGGCAGAGTGACATTCAGATTCCTGCGAGTAGTCAATCCTGCTCACAAGAACACAAGTTAAAAAGGATTTCCAGTGAATGTAAACTCCCAGACAGAGCCCATCATGTTGGAGCTTGTAGCGTGTTCAGGAATACTCAAACTCCCGTATTCATGCACCTGTAAATTAGTCGGATCCCTTACATCGCAATCTGTCAATGAAAGGCGAAGACAGTGTTTGTTGTATCTGTTGTCGAGGAGAATGCTCATACATGTATCATGTGCCTGACATCTAACATATATACCGACCATATGTCCTCGCACATGCTACCACATAATATGCGACGTAAAACTGTCCACTTGGCATGGCTCAGGCAGTGATTGTGTTGTGAACTCGCATCCGTNGACAGTTGAAACAAAAATTCTGGATATGTCATAACCATTGTTGTTTATGCACATGTATGGGTATACGTACATGTATCCTAGTTATGAATATGCACATGAAGATAACAACATCGTGTGCATGTCTGATGTTGGTTAAAATCTCAAACAAACGAAAAACATGAAAAACAGCAATGCTGTAAATATGGGGCCCGTAATGTCTTATTTTCTGTTTAAGGAATATTCCTTTATGAAGGGCTATTGGAGTCTCCGGGAGATCTCCAAAGAATACTTGGTGTTCTTCTGGTTGGCTCTTGGGACTTTACCTTTTGGGGTTTCTATATGAACCATAATGAGTAGGCTAAAAGTTTAACTTTTAGGAGGGGCTCAGAAGTCAGCCAAGATTTCCCTTATTGGGCTTAAGAGGATCTTATTTACTAATATTTTTCAAAGGCTTTAAAAGCCCCACCTAGAGGGACATTGGAGTCTCCGGGAGATCTCCAAACAATAGTGCGTCCCTTTCCCTTTGGGAGAAGAACCCCCCCAACTTCCCAAAAACCCCCCCTAAACCCCTTAATTAAAGGAATACCTAGGGTTCCTTAAAGGGCTCCTTAAAGAGATCTATAGGGGGTCTATAAGGGCATTAAGGAATAGTGGCTTAAATGATATAGGGCTTCATATTATGATTTAAGCTATATTCCTTAATTAAGGGGTATTGGGCTCTCTGGGTTCAAGTCTATAAAGAGTACCTAGTTTGGGCTATTTGGAGTCGTAGGGGAAGAGATGCCTAAGTACTGGCTGTTGGGCTTTCTGTGAAGCCAGCCAAGCAGGATTGCTAGTGCTCAAAAAGTTCCAGCAGGTTGGCAAAATCCCGCTGGTCTGCCAGAGGTCTGCCAGAAACGTTCATGGTGTGCGGGTGTGTTGGGGTTCGGGGTTTACGTTTGAAGGATTTTTGGTTCAGGGAAGTATCGGGGGTTCCTGAATTTTAAGAAGCTTGCTTGTTGGGGCTTCTAACACGCAGGGCCTGAGTGTGTGCGGCTCCTTAGGCGCAGGTTCCCCCAAAACGGATTGCGGCACCAAAAGAGATTGAAACCAAAGCCTTGTAAGATTCCTCCTGTGTTTCCATACATGAAGCCGATGTGCAGCCAATCCTTTGGGGGTTCAAGCTGCAGGGGTCTACTTGAAAAGCATTACCCTTCTTCCCTCCACCCTGAACCGCAAACCCTTGTGCCCTCAGTACCTCGCAGGTTTTGGATTTGAGCTGGGCAATGTTTGAAAAAATCTCCCATTTCACTCTTGTGGGGTCACCTAGGTTCTGCAACACCCAACTTTTAAGCTTCCTGGGTCCTCACCGTTTGGTATTCCTCTGAAAACTTAGTGTCTGTTAGCTTATGGGAGAGTTTAGATCTACACATTCTCTCGCGCGTAAGTTTTTCCGCAGCTGTACCGTGACAGAGTTTCTGCGCAGACCAGAGGTTGGTTTCCCTGTTTGAGCGATCTTTTTTTGCATAGCCCACACCACTGTCCGGGTTTCAGGGCCTATAGCTTCAGGTTTCCTGTGCGTTGCAAAGTATGATACCACAGGGTACGAAATTGGGGGGGGATTTTTTGTCTAGATCATCCCGGGAGGTCTGGGAACATGTCGCACAAGCCAGACTTTTAAGAGCGAAAAGTGTTTGAAAAGGGCTTGCCGCCGAAGTCCAACTGTCCACAATGAAAAAATGTTGAGCTCTCCAAGAACAACCCTTGTTAGTCTGGGGCTTCTGCTTAAGGTATTATGTTGGAATTTCAAACTGTGATTTCCGTTGTATTGTGGGAGTGAAAATACATCCCAAGGCTTACTTGGCGACTCAGTAAGTATGGTTACAGGTACCTTAATTACTTAGGGCTATAAGTAAGTATGAGTAGACATATCTTAGTCATCGTTCGACTTACTAAGTTCTCTGATCCTCTAAGTCGAAGTACAGGAAGTGCTCATGAGCCTTTGCAACCGCAGTCATCAGTCTGGCTTGCAACTTGCAGCACCGGCCATATCACCAGTATTTGTATTTGTCTAGACATTACATGTCATTGTTGTGGTTATTGTTGTTCTTATTATTGTTATGTAGTAGTAGTAGAAGAATTAGTAGTAGTAGTAGTAGTAGTAGTAGTAGTAGTAGTAGTAGTAGTGGCAGTTTCACGTCTTGGTCGACTTGCCAACATGTGTCGTGCTTGAAGCTGTCGAACCATTCAGGTCTTGATCGACTTCTGATCGCTCTGTTTTGGCGCGAAAACCCACATCATCAAACACTGTAAAAAATCAAGAAAATACAAAGACAAGTGCTGTAAAATCCAGCATAAAGGTTAAAACATCAACAAAAAATAAGGAAAAAGAAAACGCGCTTTCCAAAATCTCAGGAATGAGGGAAAAAGGTACTGTAAAACACAGCAGCTTCGGCAACATGATGACTGAAAAATGAGAGGTCTTGGCGTCGCACCGGGGGGGAGAAACCGTCGTAGTAGTAGTAGTAGTAGTAGTAGTAGTAGTAGTAGTAGTAGTAGTAGTAGGAGGCGTGTTTTTTAGTAGTAGTAGTAGTAGTAGTAGTAGTAGTAGCAGTAGTAGTAGTAGTAGTACAGTAGTAGTAGTAGTAGTAGTAGTAGGAGTAGCAACAGCAGTAGTAGTACCAGCAGCAGTAGTAGTAGTCGTCGTAGTAGTAACAGTAGCAGGAGCAGGAGCAGCAGCAGTAGTAGTAGTACTTGTTGTCGTCGTCATTCAATCATCTACAGTCTACAGTCGGTGTCTATATGTCAACAGCTCTACGAAACGCTGCGGGATAGCGGCTACTTGTCTGCTTCCAGTATGTTATTATAAAGGTGCAGAATTACCCATTAAGAAGATGGGAGCCCGTGAACCTACAGCACAGAAACCACAGCTTCCCGTGGACTTTGCCGGCATTAGAGCGCCTTCGCTCGCTGCTCATAGCTGAGGGTCACGATATAGTAGAGACTTAGGCCCTAAAGTACCTATATCGGGACCCCTTTAAGGCTTAAGTAGCTACTATAAAGGTACATGGAGCCTTTGGGATAGCTGAGGGTCACGTACCAATATGGCGCTTTCTCCATATTAGCGTCCCTTTTTGAAGTCCCCAAAATAGTACGGCACCCTTATAGAAAGGACCTTGAAAGGGATCCTAATTTGGAGAATTACCCATATAGAATCGTAGATACCTTGGCCCAAGAGAGATTCCGAACGAGGTACCGTAGGGCCCGTGTATGTCCTATGCAGGTACACGGAACCTTAGGGTTGCACCTGAGGTCATCACTGATGCAGTGGCTGTTCAATATCCGGGTCCCCGACATCATTGTTGAATAATGGCAAGACGCAGCTTCCTTTGTTTGGCTTGGACCTCCTTTGTACAGAAGCCTGAAAAATTTGAAATACTATTCCTTAGAGTTCCTTCCTATAGCTATACTTTCATATAACCGAAGACCCTCTTCTATTGAGGCCCGTGTTGTTTTCCTTGCTGCATGCAGTCCTCGGCCGCGGCCCTCGCAGTAGGGCGACGGACTGCAGGGCTTGCGAGCGCTGGCATAGCAAATCCCAGATGCCTGAGAGGATCCGCAAAAATGGAGCCCTTGAAAGCACCATAGACTTTGTCTGAACCAAAACTAGGCCGTTTCTTGTTTTGGGCGGACTGGAAGCCATTTGCTCAATCCTTTCCGCACGGCCTGGGATCAAGTCTTTAGTGCCCCGAGCCTTGGTTCGGAAACGCGCTAGACCCCGCGATTCCCGCGAATGGAAAAGCTGCTACATGTGGAGCTCGGTGCCTCAAAGCACGGTTTAGGGTTTGGGGCGTAGAGTATGGGCTTAGGGTTTAGGGTACCTAAGTACTCAAACCAAAAAAACAGAAACACTCGGCATGTGTATGGACTTGCCTTTGCTTAGAACATTTCCAGGGTCGTTTGGGATTCTGGTCTCTCTTAGAGTGGTCTATCAACTTAATTTTTCTGTGCAGCCTGAGAGGAGGACAACGGATCTTGCCCAGCCGAAAGGAGACGATTACGCCCAACCCTTCCTGCCGTAATGATATGGTTGCACCTTGCCCAGCCCCTGACCATTCTGGGCCCGAGCTGTCAAGCAAGGCGGTAGGACGTTCCTCAACCCTGAACTCTTTTAGGTCCTTCTTATAGGTATTAAGGCCCCCTACCCCCTTCCCCCGTGCCCCCCTGAGGGTCCTTATGAGTTTAACGGTTTGGGGTTTGGGGCTTAGAGTTTCTGGCTCAGAGAGCCCCCTAAACCCCTTTTTTTTGGAATACCTAGGGTTCCTTAAAGGGCTCCTTGAAGGGATCTATAAGGGTTCTATAAGGGAATTAAGGAATCTGGGTTCCTGAGTAGTACCCTTTTGCCCTTTTTATTTTCGGATCCCCTTATTTAAAACCGAATAGTAGGGAAAAGGGTACCCTTATTATAAAGAGGCCACTCAGAATCCTAGACTCTAAAGCCGCAGATCTTCCTCGCTGAGTAGGTAACCTGCAACCTTTGGGGTTTATATAATCCTACCATGATTGAAAAGGTTAACCCTTTTTGGGCTAGGGTACTCAGCCCCTAAGCCCTAAACCCGAAACCCCTAAACCCCAAACCCTATAAACCGGCTCTTTCAAAGATTCCGTTCAGGGTTCCTTTAAGGGTACTCAGCCCCTAAGTAGAACACCTTGGACCAGAGAGCCCAATACCCCTTAATTAAGGAATATAGCTTGAATCATGATGTGAAACCATTTATAAGTTAATTAAGCCGTATTCCTTAATTAAGGGGTATTGGGCTCTCTGGGGAAGCCAAGGCAAGGCTACTCTGTCGCAGAGTCTCTTCGTGAACGTGGCTTGCCTGGTTTCAGGGGTACCTAGAAGTAGTCTTCGCTCTCGAAATCTCTAAGAAACAGCCAAACTGACAATTCTAGGGGTCTGTCTTGAATTTGTGGTTACCCAAAATCCCGAAGAAACAGCCAGACTGACAATTTGTGCTAGGGGTCTAAGTGACGTTCAGTCTACAGTAAACCCCATAAAGAGTAAGGCCAAATAGTGCTGGGATTCCCCATAGGGATTGGGGCTATTGGGTTTCCAACTTTTGGGCTTCTACTGTAGGTTCAGGGGCTGCTCAGGTTGCAGGGCCTTGAGGTTCGGGCTACGGATCCAGGGTTCGGAATTTCGGGTGCAGCGCTTCCCAAAGAGCCCAATACCTCTTAATTAAGGAGTATGGCTTAAATTATATGGGGCTTCATACTATTATAATTTATGCTTTATTCCTTAATTAAGGGGTATTGGGCTCTCTGGGTTTTCTTTCTTCCCAGGTGCAGAGAGTGTCCCAGAAGACCGTCCCTAGACCACCATACCCGAAGCTACAAAGCTCTAAACCCTAAAGTTCAAACGCTCATTAAGATTGCCCTCACGGGCTGGATCCATGGCCCCAACAACAGGATCTAGAATGCCGGCGTTTCGGGATGTAGAGGTTTGTGTTTGTGAAATAGAAAGATCGAGAGAGGCCAGAAGAAAGCCAAGTCCGTGATCTCTCGCTGGTCACACCCCGGAGCCCATGAAGCATGTTTAAACTTGTAGCTAGAGCTGGAACACACGCTATCTGAAACCATGCGCTGGCAGTGTACTTTTCGTGGCTGTTACATAAGGGGGGCTGGGAAGCACGACGCCACCGAGAACATCACAACAGAGGCAGCAAGGATAAGAAGCTTTCGGAGCATAAGGTCAAGCCGTACGGCCATGCGTGGAGGGTCGGGGGATTTAGTACGTATGGTTATTTTGCCGAGTTATAAGCATCGTATCCCCAATTCTGATCCCCTGTAGGGCCCGTATTGGGTATGGAGGAGCGCAGCTGAAACTTGCATGTTCAACCACCCAGTGAAGGCTTTTACACAGCGTGCAGCGCACCTTTCCATGTTCTGCACTGCTTGGAACAGGGCTTGAAAGACGACCCAAAGCGTTGATGTAAGCCCTCTCAAACCAGATGTCGAACGCGACCGGAAACTCGGCCAGGAAACGCCAAACCCTAAAACCCGAAACCATAAAGCCCTAAGGCCCTAAATCCCTAAAGAAAACACCCTAAAGCCCTAGACTCGAAAGCCCAAAATCGCGCAGTCTACAGATCCCTAGCAGTGGGACTCAGTACATAGGGTTCTGCTCCGCTGACACCGGAAGCCCTCCGTCCGAAGGCCGGCATCAGGGTACGTGGTTTGTGAGCTCGGATGAAGAGCGCGAGTCCGAGGAGTCCAGCGACTTCGTGCCATTCCAAAGGGAATGTAGGAACCTGATTAAGAAACCTTGGGCCTTTATTATGGTTCCTTCTATGAATCCTACTATTTTGCGGGTTATAGGCCCAGGGTTTCTTAATCAGGTTCCTACATTATTGTTTTGGGCGTCGCCTTCGTGAGTGTCGGTACTGCAGAGACAGGCAGTTTTGGGGAGACGGCTTCTGCGGCCGCTGTGGCTGGATCAGAAACCATCCACGCTGGAGACACGAGCCGTTTCCGGGACAAGGCCGGCCACCTCGTGACTATAACTTACTTTTACCCCGACTTACTAACCCTAAACCCCAAAGCCTAAACCCTAAACCGTACCTTAACCCCGAAAAACCTGCCATTGTTGGGTTCCTTATGATGATTTCCTTATATAGGTCTCACAAAAGGTAGGTTATTATTCGGGGTTGAGGTGCCCTTTCCCTAAGGGTCTAAGTACCTAGTTATCGTATACTCTCCAAAACAGTAACCTACGGTTTTGGGTTTAGGGTTTACTAACCTACTATCATAAACCCGAGTGCCCGATTATTGGGTCCTTTGGACCCCTAGCGTCTAAGTGGGTGGTTGTCAAAATTAATTATGGTCCCTTTTTGGGTCCCTATTGTAATACGGCACCTATTATTTAGGGTACCCAAAAAGGGACCATAATTAAACCACCCAAGCATACTACCAGTATGGAATTAGGCCCCAAAAGCCCATCCTCATAATGGTTTGGGGGGCCTAATTCCATAATAGTAGTCCTTAAATAAGCGGTTTAGGGTTTAGGGTTTGGGAGTTTAGGGTTTAGGGGTTTAGGGTTTAGGGTTTAGTCTCTGGGTAGAAGAGGACTGGAATCCCTGGAGCCTCGTCGGGAATGGTGGCGTCGAAAGCTGGGATCTCGGGCTCGGAGCACCCAGAGAACCCAATATCCCTTAATTAAGGAATATAGCTTAAGGCCTAGGGGTTCCGTAAAGGGCTCCTTAAAGGGATCTGTAGGGGTTCTAGAAGGGAATTAAGGAATCTAGCTTAAATCATAATATGAAGCCCTTTATAATTTAAGCCATATTCCTTAATTAAGGGGTATTGGGCTCTCTGGGCAGGCTTTCCTTAGGGGATCATGGGACTTAGTAAGTAGGGTTCCTGACAGGGCTCCTTAAAGGGATCTATAGGGTCCCCTTAGGGGATCTACAGGGGTACTATAAGGGTTTAGGGTTTAGGGTCTACTTGGAGGATCATGGGGCTTAGTAAGTACGGTTATAAGTACCTTAGTTGGGGTTATAAGTAGATATAACTACAGTAACCTTGCTTATAACCCACTTACTAAGTCCCATGATCCTCTAAGTAGGGTTAAGTTTGGGGTTTGGGGCTAAGTTTTGGGGCTTAGGGTTTGGGGGGTTCTGACTCAAATGCTTGGAGGAGCGGGTGACTTGGTAGGTAATATGTAGAGTTATAAGTACCCTAAATCGGGATCCTAATTGGGTCTATGATGCTTATAACTCCATAAGATACCTGCCTTTCTATGCCCTCCGACCCTCTAACTCGGGTTTAGACTCCTAAGGCTCCATGTCCCTTTGTTGCATATACTTGGGCCTTGAAGTAGCTATGTAGGAACCCCTTGAAGGCTTAAGTTTGTACTATGCAGCTGGAGCCTTAGGGCAAAGAAATTTGACCGGCCTGAAGGGCAGGGAAGGGGGGCGCCAAGGTTCGTGCATCAGGGTTCGGGTTTAGGGTTTAGGGTTCGTTGTGTGCTGACACCGGAGGGTAGGGTGGGGGCGGGGGGGGGCTATACCCTAAACCCTAAACCGCGGGCTATACCCCAAACCGAACCTTTGTTTCAAATACTTAGCCCCATGTTCAAGAACTTTTGAGACTCAGCCCTGCGAGCTGAAGAAGCCCATCTTAGGAGCCTTACTAATGAAGGGGTAGAGGGTTTAGAGTTTAGGGCTTAGTGGGGTTTCTTAGTCAGGGGTTTGCAGTACTACAGGGAATCTCAACAGCCGGCAACATGTACCCTAAACCATAAACCCCCTAAGCCCTGCCCATGGCGATGCGGAGGTATAAAGTATCATGTGCCCCAAGCACCCTGAGAGAGGATGAACTTTACGTGCGGGGGTACGTTCCTGTGGTTTTGCGGTGTTGCTTTACGGTTTCTTACACAGAAATGTCCAAAAAGCACTTGTTTGCGTTAATCTTACTTTCAGGAGCAGAGTGCAGTTCCCCCCCCCACACTACTTGGAGGGTCGGGAGATTTAGCAAGTAATATAGGGGCCTAAACAATTACCACTACTATTTTGGGGGTTCCTTAATAGACTTATAGTACAATGGAGTACAGTGGGCCCCAAAACCCTATTCTAAAAAATAAGGCCCCTATAGTAGGTACCCTAAAAGGAGTCCTAACTGGGTTATGGTGCTTACAACTCTATAAACTAACTACTTGCTAAGCCCCCCGACCCTCCCTGTAGCTCCTGAACTTTCAGTCACAACCAGAGAACTCGAGGCCTATCAGCACTAACCGCCTACGTACTCAACACAACGAATCAACACAATGAAAACCGTAAAACACCAAAGCAGACATCTCGAAACACACATACAAAACCCCTGTCAATGTAGAACCTTGGAAAAACTGTCTCTATGAAAAGAAACGGTTTTAAATCCCTTTTTAACGCGGTAGAACTTTAAACCCGAAACTCTAAACCCTACCTGGACCCTATAACACCTTCCGTTTTAGGGTTCCCTATAATGATTTCCTTATATAAGTCTTTAAAAAAGGTAGGTTATTGTATTTGGGGTGCAGGTAGACCCCCAAATCCCAACTTCTCAAATCTTCGCAGGTGCCTCCGGGCTCGCCGCCGCATCGGCGCTGCCCGTCCTTTGCCCCGCGGCTTTCATACTTCGGTTTGGGGATTTAGGGTTTTAGGGATTTAGGGTTTTAGGGGTTTAGGGGTTTAGGGCTTGGAGTTTAGGGATTTAGGGTTCGGGGTTCAGGGCTTTAGTTCGGGGTTCAGGGCTTTAGGGTTTGGGGTTTAGGGCTTTAGGGTTTGGGGTTTAGGGATGTAGGGTTTGGGGTTTAGGGATTTAGGGTTTTAATTGCCTTGGGCTTGGAGGACCACCCCAAGGGTCAATGTAGCTTACTGTACAGAATTGGGCCTAAAGTCACTGCATAGAAATCTTGTCACGGTTAAGGTCATAAATTCTCTAAACTGTGTTCTTGTCAGGGAATTTGTTAAAGTCGTTTGCTGTAGATCCCCCATGAAACTACATGAACTCTTAGGGTTTAGAATTTCCGTAGGTTCCGGGGTGGCTTTTAGAGCGCTGTGTCTTTGACCTTTGGTGTCTCGTGCCACTGCGGATGCTTCGGGCTAAAAGCATGAATTCCCTAAACTGTGTTCTTGTCAGGGAATTTGTTAGAGTTATTTGCTGCAGATCCCCCATGAAACTAAAAGTTGTGTGTTTGACGGTCTCTAGCACTTCAGCTACTCAATTATTCCAACGGGGTAGCTGGCTCGCGGGGTCAATTTTGACACTAGGTCGTTCCTTAAACCCTGTGTCTTCCAGCGGGACCTTTTTCCCTTTTCCTGGTCTTGGGTTCCTTGCAAAGTTGTACAACACGAAAACCGGAGCTCATTTTTCTTCCTAGCTTTCTGGGGATCCTAGAACCCTATAAACTCTAAACCCTAAGCCGCCACGGGGATCAAAGAACACTAGCAACCCTAAGTTCAAGATGTGGGAGTTTCCGAAAATTAGGGGTACTGTACCTTATTTTGAAGGTCTTTATAATAAGGATCCTACTATGCAGGGTACTATATTAAGGTCCCCTATTTTCGGAAACTCCCATGTCGATCCGAAGGAGGAGTCCCAGTGTAGCGGGGACCCTTTGCTTGTTGGATCATTGGACTTTGTAGGTAGGGTTCCTGAAAGGGCCCCTTAAAGGGATCTATAGGGTCCCATTTAAGGGATCTACTGGGGTACTATACGGGTTTAGGGTTTAGGGTCTACTTTGAGGACCATGGGAGTTATAAGTCCCCCCCCCCCGGTGAAAGGGATCCTAATTGGGGTTATAATACTGACGACTCTTGAAAATGGCTACATAGTAATTCTCCCGACCCTACTTGGCAGCAACCCGCAGAGAAACCGCGACAGGAACCCTAAACCCTGAGCCCTAAATCATAAGCCCTAAGCCCCTAAACCCTAAACTCTTAAAATCCCTAAACCCTTAAACCCCTAAACCCCAAATCCTTAGGGCTCCTAAAACATACTTGGAGGATCATGGGACTTAGTAAGTAGGGTTCCTGAAAGGGCCCCTTAAAGGGATCTATAGGGTTCCTTCAAGGGATATAATATATAGGGTCTTGGGTTTAGGGTCTACCTGGAGGATCATGGACTTCGTAAGTAGCGTTCTAAGTACCGTAATAATTAAGGTAAGAAGCAGGTATAACTATAGTTACCATATTTATAACCCAACTTACTAAGTCCCCTGATCCTCCAAGTAAGTACCACATATCCCAATACCCTAGTCTAATTTTTGAGGCACCTGTACTCAACCATTACAGAATCCCTTCAAAAGCCACCCATGGGAGGAACCCCATTCTAGTTGTGAAGGCCGCCATAGATTACAAAGGCGGATCGAATGTCTAAGGGGCGGAAGCGTCTCTGCACAAGCAACCTACCGGATACGGATCTGGCCACGTTGAACGAGGCTGGCTTGTTTAGGGTTTAGGGGTTTAGGGTTTAGGGGTTTAGGGTTTAGAGTTTAGGGTTGCCGCATGAACCACGCTGGCCTCTTGCACCTATTTGGTCGCAACCTCTAGGGTGTCGGCAACGTCCATGTTGGAGACCCCACACTTCCATACATCCTCAACCCGTCCGCGGCTTCTGGTGACAACTTGCGTGACGTGGCAGCCTTGCAAGGTTGAACACACCCGCAACTGCAACATCGTCGTCACATTCGAGGAGACGGTCTGGTTCTCGTGCTACTCCCTTGTCTACCTGCCACAAGGGCCCACATATGTCGGTGGCGCCGGAGACGAGATCACGGTTCCGGCGACGGAGCGGTGTGCGACAGAATTCAGGCTTTCCGAGCTCGCGCAGGAGACGGTGCACTACCTCGTCAAGAGATCAGACACCCCTAGCCCTTTCAGGGTTTCCAGCCTCAAGCAGCGCCTCCGCAGACATGCTGCTGGGCCAACTATACTCTGCAGTCCTACAGCTTTACATAGTGCGTTTTTGAACCGTTTTTATTAACATAAACCCCCAAGGGGCAACCTACCCAAACCTACTTTTTGTGGGTCCCTACAAATCTTTATTAGGATTCATGGTAAGAACTTATGAAAATGAGTAGTGCCACTATGTAGACTTTTTGGGTACCCGGACGCTTAGGGTTGTATAACCCGAATCCCGAGACCCTGAACTCAAAGCCTTGAAGACCCACCGTGAACCCGACATCCTAAGCCAGTATACCCTAAACCCAACCTGGGGATCCAAAAACCTACTGTTTTAGGGGTTAGACTTAGAGCCCTCTAATTAAGGGGTCAGAACCCACTATTTTCTAGGGTTTGGGGATGCAGGAAAGCCCTGAGCCCTAAAGCCCCAAACTCTAAATCCGAGTTTGCTGGTTCAGAGGCTGGCCCATGACGAATCCGTTTCTGCGCTACCAGGCAGCCGCAGTAAGAGGGGTTTCGGGTTTCGGGTGGTGGTTTTCCCAGCCATAGGGGCCTTAATAATTCTAAACAGGGCTCCTTGAAAGGATTTCGTGAAAAGGGGTTCCACATGCTTAGTATAGCAGCCTTAACAACTTGAACAGGGTTTTGGGGTGTAGTATACTATAAGTAGTTAAACACAAGAAACCCCCCCCAAAAAGCCCAATTCTAGTTAAGGCTCATGCACTACACCTTGTTTCGGCAGCCCAGCACCCCTAATTAGAGAAGATATGTCCGGAGTGAAGCTTGACAAGGACCGCTGGCTTCTGGAGTACCATACGTTGATACTTTTTCTGAACCTGTTCCTTAAAGGAACCAGTACTCCAAAATCTTTTAAACTCAGGAACATCCCTCAAATTCGATTGCTTAGTTAAGGGGTTTTGGAGTCTCCTGGGTAGAGTGCTTACAAGGCAAGATTCGGGCAAGCGTGGGCCCCAATCACTCCCCTATTCCCATAGGCCCATGAGCATTAAACCGTCAGGGTTTAGGGTTTACTTAGGGGATTACGGGACTTAGTAAGTAGGGTTAAAAGTAAGGTAACTATAGTTATATCTTGGGTACTGCCCCCACTCAGTAACAGTTGGATAATATTCATAATATAGTTATATCAGGACCTTAATAGTAGCCCTATTATAGACTGTTACCGAAGGGGGAGCAGTACCCAAGTTATATCTACTTATACTCCCAATACAGGTACTTATAACCCTACTTACTTAGTCCCATGATCCGCCAAGTAGACCCTAAACCGGCCCTAAACCCTTAAAGTACCTCTCTAGCTGCCTGAAAGGGATCATACCATAAATACACGCTATGAAAGGCTATAAGGGCGCTATTAACCCTAAACCCTAAAACCCTAAACGCGAAACCCGAACGGGTACTTGGGCAGTCCTGCTAGTAGCCGAAACCCAGCCTGCAAAACCCTTAAAGCTTATCCTCGCACGCCCAACCTGACAGACCCTCCCAAAGAGCCCAATACCCCTTAATTAAGGAATATGGCTCAAATTATAAAGGGGTTTCATGTTAAATGATTTACAGCTATTTTCCTTAATTAAGGGGTATTGGGCTCGCTGGGCTTGCTTAAGCTTGAATGTAGGCCTAACAGAGAACCCTGAGCAGTAGGACCCGTATGATAAGGGTACCCCAAATATCAGATCCTTCTTATGAGGGTCCGGTTTACTGAGATCTTGAATGTAAGTTAGAGTGATCCTTATTCTGAAGACTTACAGATCGTAGGTTCCTTATCATAGGGACCCCTGAACAGCACCCCTAATTAGCAACCCTAAACCCTGAACGCCCTAAGCCCCAAACACGGCGCCCTAAACTCCTAAACGCTCTAATCCCCAAACGCTCAAGACCCTAAACGCCCTAAACTCTAAACGCCCTAAACCCTGGACCCCTAACCGAGACCCTCCATCTACCCTCTATTAGACCCTAAATGCCCCTTATTTGGGGCCATATACCCCCTATTTGAGGGTACAAGGAGGGTCCTGGAACCCAAAGTCAAAAAAGTTGGCAGCACAGAGGCCCTCAGCTTGCCCCTCGAGTCCCCAGACGTAGCGAAGATGTCCTCGGCGACTCCTTCCGAGGAGCCTTGTACGTTTTAGGGTTTAGGGTGTCTTAAAACCTTCATTTAAGGGGGCTTGAGGGTTCTATATGTGCTCTTTAATGGGTCTGTTTTGTGGGGTTGAGCGGTTTGGGTGCGGAGCTCCCTGGCAGCAAGAAGCTCAAGGCTTGACTAGTGGCTGAAAGAGGTGGTACCTTGAACTACCAAAACCTACTTGTTCACAGGATCCCTTTGCGTCTTACCTTAGGGCGTAAACTCAAAGCCTACAGTGCCTAGACCTACTAAACCCTACTTTTTTGTCGTTCTTATTATAAACCCCAATATGGTATTCATAGCGACCCTACAAAAAAGTAGGTTCTGATAGGTTAAGGTAGGTAGTGGAAGCTGGAGGCACGCTTTATGGTTTTGCGGTTGGGGTGTAAGGCTTAGGGTTCGGTGCTCAGCACAGTTTAAGGTTTGCGGCGTAGGATTCGTTTGTTGAGAGGGTTGATTGGGGGATTGTATAATAGTTTTGCAAGGCCTGCGAGTTCCATTGGTTTTGGTAGTTAGCCTAGGGACTTTTCGGGTTTAGGGTTTTGGGATTCTGATTCACGGTTTAGGTTTTGGGGTCTTTTTTGCGAGCTGCGGGGTTAAGGCGCCTCGTACTGTGCGATGGGGACACCGAGAGTTCGGGTTTCGGTGTTGAGGGTCCTAAACTCAAATCCTATACCCTGGTGTGTGCTGCCCGCCCGACCCCCCAAAGCCCAAAATCCGAAAAAGTCATCGCACTTATAGAGGGACCACATGATAGCATAGTCGGCATAGTCTTTGTTCGGGCCCTGATTATGAGATCGCAAGGTCCTTGTGGGGCCAGACTCAGCTTTAAAGAAGTGTTGCAATCAACCCTGAAGCTTTGCCAGCGCATTTCTTGTAAAACATAGTTTACATTTTAAACTATAAACAAATCTGGTCTAAAAGTCGTAGAGTCGTAGATCAACAAAAGTCGTAGAGTCGTAGATCAACAGCAGCACTGGTAAGCTTTCCAAAAACACTTCTGTTTCCTCTATAGACCGCTTGCAAATTAATCCTTATGCCCTTAACTCCTTCGCTGCTAAACCCTCCAAAACAGCTGGGCTCGAGCATTTCGGCTTTCAGAGCAGGCGAAGCCGCCGCCTCCTCCTCCATCAGCGACCCTGGAGGCGACCAGTGCACTCTTTCGCATGGGTCCCGAAAGTAATTCGGCAGGTAGAGAGTTTGATTGTAGGCGCCAATAACCCTGTTCCAAATATTTGGGCCGGTTTAGACCCTTTCATTGAGCAAGACCAAGCCGTAGAAATGATTTTCCGGAGAGATTCAGGACACTTTTGCTTAGCCCTGCAGGAGCACCATGCGGGGCTTGAGGGCTTCAGATCTTCGGCATGTTGCTAAAAGGCCGGTGGTTACTGTTTGGGTTGACTTCTTCTTTGGATCATGGTGTTGAGAGACCTCTAAGATATGTTTGTTGCTTACTTTCCACGCAAAAGGGAGATCAGGGCTTGAGGTTTTGGTTAAGCGTTTAGGATTCAGGGTTTAGGGTTTGCGGGGGGGGTGGGGGGGGTTCGGGCGTTCGAGGTCTCAAATGGAGGTGTAAGGGCTTCGTAGTCTTAGCAGTTGCTTTTGTTGCGATTTTTCAAGCTATCGGGCTTGTGGGACTTAGGCCCTCCTTCCTAAACCCTTCAACCCTACACTCCCTGCAATGGAGCTGAAGGTTTTTCGACGATCACAAGCTGTTCTGGAGACCCAAAACTGCCTGTTTGAGGAGTTTATGGGTTCGGGGTGTATGCAAGGAACTAGGTTCCTGGGTAGTACCCTTTTGTCCTTTTTAGTTTGGAGTCTCCTTATTAAAACCGAACAGTAGAAAAAAGGGTACCCTTATTATAAAGGGGCTACTCAGGAACCTGGGGAATTACTGTTGTGGTTTGGACCAGCATCCCTCAATTTTGGGTGCTCAGCATGAAGATAGCCATGCACCGTCACTTCTACTTTTGGCTTAGGCACTGCGGAACCTGGCAAATCCGTCCGAGGTCGTATTCACAACTAGGATTCTTCCGGGTAGAAGTCCACTATTCTTTAGAGTCTGGGAACCCTAAACTCCGAACCCGAATGCAAAAAAAGGCTCAACATCTGAGAGAAGGCCATGATCCCCTCAACCACAGCACCTTGCGCGCTAGAGTCCTGAACTCTGACACAGGAGCCTCGACCATCGGGGTAAGCCTTCATGGAGACAAGCAAGTTTTTGATGTGTGAGTGATCCTCCTTAGTATTCAGGCTACGTAGGGGTTACACAGTAAATGGCAGGCAAACCATGTACTGATTGCGTTTATACTTTCATGTGGTGCGTTTTTGTGCTGTTGTAAATCCGTGTTTAGCCGAAGCAGTAGGTCAGTAGGTTAGGCATTTAATTTAAGTGACCCACGACGGCGAGATAGCTCCCTCTTCTGGGGGCATGAACAACGGCAGCAGTGCTGGTGCCCCCTCTTGGTTGTTCCACTTCTCAGAATCTGGTTACAGAATCAGGGCTATAAGGAGATATAAACATATTGCCTTGCTTATACTACTAAGTTCCTAATTAATTCTCCACCTAGAGGCTCATACCCGGAGAGCCCAATACCCCTTAATTAAGGAATATAGCTTAAATAATAATATGAAGCCCTCTATAATTTAAGCCATATTCCTTAATCAAGGGGTATTGGGCTCTCTGAGTACCCTGCCCTTTTTGAGGGTACCCATTTTTCTGTACAGCAGTTCCTCCCTAAACCCCTAAACCCTAAAACCCCTAAAACCCAAAAAAAAACCTAAGCCCTAAACCCCTAAACCCTAAACCCCTAAACCCTAAACCCCTAAACCCTAAACCCTAAACCCCTAAACCCGAAACCCTAAACCCTAATCCCTAAACCCCTAAACCCCTAAACCCTAAACCCTAATCAAAAAACTCGATACTCCCCCGAAGGGGCAGGATAGACGGAGGTCTGAATTGAAATGCCGTAAATGGAAGTTCCGAAAATAGGGGTACCTTATTTTGGGGTCCTTATAATAAGGATCCTACTATTTAGGGTACTATATTGGGGTGCCCTATTTTCGGAAACTCCCAAATATCCCTCTGATCGTCCCTCTAAACACGATTTTTACTAGAATCCACCCCAAAACCCTATTCGAATCATTACTGGCGTATTTGGGCTCCCATATTGAACCCAAAACCCGGGTTTACACGCTTTAAAACCCGCATGGTAAGCCCATTCTGAAGGCGCCGGCCGACCTCCTGGGCATGCTGGGGGCCTCAGTGCAATCCGCCTTAAAGGTACCTTCGAAGCACCCTGAAGGGAACTCTTAAAGGAACCCTAAACCCCTAAACCCTATAGGTACCCTAAAGGGAAGGAACCCTGAAGGGTTCCTCCATGGGCTTGCTTCCTGGGGTTCTTTTCAGGGCTTCCTTTACTGGATATCTTCCTGAAGGAATATTCGGCAGATTCCTTGGTGCGGGGTTTTGTAGTTTTGTTTTGGCAGGTTGTGGGTTTGGGATTTACGGGCCTGGGTCTTAAACGGAATTCTACCTTGGTGTTTTGGCGCTTGGGGCTCTAGGCCAGTTGCCGGAAGTCAGACGGCTTCGACAGCCACTTCCGAAGCATGCAGGAAGTTTACCGCAATTTCCCAAAGCGCATGTCTCCTAGTGGAGTAGCGATCCTTCGCCAGGATATAGTGGAGTCCTTGGGTTTTCAGCTCATGGCGCTCCTTATAGAGCTTAGGGGCCTAGATCTAAGTTTTGAGTTCAAGCATGGGGATTTGGGAGTTTCCGAAAATAGGGGACCCTAACATAGTACTCCAAATAGTGGGATCCTTATTATAAGGACCCCAAAAAAGGTACCCCTAATTTTCGGAAACTCCCATATTGAGCACACGTAGCATGATCAGAGAGGAAGACTCAAGCTTGCGCAGGGTCTTGAGTTCGCACAGTTCCAACCCGAAGTGAAAGCCGCGGGTCCATGTGCATAGAACGGTGCACACACCACCCACACACACATACACACGCATGCACGCAAATGTGCATCAGCATGCATTGTGCTATGCTACACTGCCATTGCAAAAGTTGAATCCTGGGATGCCACATTTCAATACATGTTGCTTTTAACCGGAACCTGTTGCATGTTGCGGTTTCGTTCTGTGCAAACAGTAATGTTTACTGGAACCCGCTGCCTGTCCCAATGATTGTATGGTAAGTTGGGCTTAGCCAAAATCAGGATTCGAAAACTGGGACGCATTTCCGGTGCATGTCGGGCTTTCTTCTGGCTGCGTTTCAATCGTTTCGTCATCAATTCAAGGAGGGGCTCAAGCAGACTTCGGCATTTCGAGCCACTCAGAGCCTTTAAGTAGCCCGGAGGCTGCAAGTATACACATATTGCCGACTCTGGGGCATTTCGTGACGTGGTGTTGAAACGAGTTCGAACTACAGATTCTGCTGTGTCGGAATGTAATCGTCATATTGACCGAAGTTTTGAATCAAGTTTGCTTTTGACCTTGCATGACTCTCCTTGTTTTCGAAGTTACAGGCTTGGAAGTTTGACCTTGAACACACAAACCCCTAAGGCAAAAGCTCGAGCACAAGCTACGCCAAGAAGGACCCTGGTACTTTGAACCGTTGCAGGCTCCTAGGATAGCCGGTTGGGATAGCCCAATGATAGGCTACTTATAGGGCCCTCATGATCCGGGTGCCTACAAGCACAACTTCGTATAGAGTCCCCTCATCCTCGAAGCAGCCACAAGACTCGTGGACCACGGACCTTTCAAACCACTTCGGAATGCCCACCGCTCAGGGCCGTGGCGAATGGTGCAAAGCTGAGCGTCGGCACTTCTGATATCCCAGTTCTATAGTTTGTTCAGGAATCATTTTTGTTTTCTTCATATAAACCCAGGAGAATATTTGACACATGTTGTTTATTATGATTCTAAGGGTGGGCATAGAATCATCGATTTAGGGTTATCTGTTCCCACAGGGAGGACTGCCCCAGTTGCAAGGCAAGTTCAGCACGACTGGGGTTTAGGGTTTACGGCTTAGGTTTTAGGGAGTGGGAGCTTCAGTCTCAACCAAATTATACTGATAGTGGTGATTTTTCTGAAACACGCCAGAGCTTTGCACCGGATGTGGTTTACTTGGGTATCCCCGGATCTTGTTGACGGTAGTATTATATCATTACACTTCTACAAACTGCAGGGTGCTGCACAGATCGGCCGCAAGTCAGGGAACTCCGCACATCTGAGGGAGAGAATGCCTCTGACAACTCGGTTAAGGGCTTCCCAGAATTTTAAGCTTGCTCGTATAGACGGATACAAGAGACTCGATGACCGAAAAGATTCCAGCTACTAGGCACAGGGCCTGTCGCAGCGATTGGCCTGCTTGCAGGGTCGGGGGACTTAGTAAGTAGGTAATAAGTAGAGATATATGTTCCCTAGGGGGGACCCTAATCGGGGGTATGATACCTAGAACGCTAAAAACAATGAGGCCTATGCATGCTCCGTGCCCCTTCGCGAACAGGCTTTGTACATGTGTTTTCCCGGGTTTAGGGTTTATAGTTTGTGGTTAAGAATTGAGGGCTCAGGACAGCATACATGTACTTGTTAATTGTTGTGCGCTCCATACAGTCCATTATAGGGGTCTTAATAATTGCCTATACCATTTCGGGGTTCCTAATTATAATTGTAGTATAATGGGCCCCAAAACCCTATTCTAATTATTAAGGCCCCTATATTAGAGCATTCAGTGTTACGGGTTTGCGGATATCTGACCCGGGCGCGTTAACGAATCTGGACAATAGAACACCAACACTGAGGTTAGGCCCTTTTATATGGATCCCGTTGGTAGACCCTATTTAAGACCTATAAATCTCGAATCCCTAAACCCAAGCTCTGAACCCTAAGTTCTAAAATTTGAGCTCTAAAGCCTAAACTTTGAAACCTAAGCCTCAAAATTTGAGCCCCAAGCCCTAAACCCCTAAACCCTAGATGTGTTGAGGGGTCCTTTAAGTGGACCTTTCATCTACTGAGGTGCCACCAGCGAAGCCGGTGCCTCGCCAAAGGACTGCCGACTGTGGTTGATGGTAGGCTTTGAAGTTTAGGGTTCTAGAGTTACCCCTGGGTTACCATAAAGATTCTTTAAAAGGATCCATAATCAGGTTCAGGGGTTTAGGGATTTAGGGTTACCATTGGGTTACCATGAGGGTCACCATGCTTACTATGTTCTGGAGTACCTTACGTTTGTGTTTTTTGGCACCTGTTCCAGGAAGGAACCTGTATGAAATAAAGGTTTCTACTTTTTGTCCCTCGTTATTTCAAAGCCAAGTTAATATAGGAAGCAGAACTATTAGCGACAATGCCCCTATGAGTAGAGGACGATATGTGCCCCAAACCCCATTCTAGTAGGAGGTAGGTGTGGCGGTTGAATGCAAGGCGAAACCTAAAACCTAAACTGGAGATGAGCAGCAATACCCTAAACCCTAAACCCCTAAACCCTAAAACCCTAAACCCCTAAACCCTAAACCCTAAACCCTCAAGAAAGAAATAAATAGAAATTGCTTGTCATTGCTGCCGTTGAGCGCCCTAAATAAACCCTCAAATTCGAGCCCAACCCAACCCAGAACCAGGTTCCAGTCACAAAAACCAAACTCGAATCAGTTTCTAATCGCCAAACCCCAACCTCAGAAAATCAGGTTCCAGTCGCAAAAAAAGCCCCACTCCCTTCCCAAGCCAGCCCAGCCAGTCCAGCCCCAGCCGAGCCCCCAGCCCAGCCCCCGCCCCCGCCCCAGCCCCAGCCGCAGCCCCAGCCCCAACCCCCAGCCCCGCCCAGATTCCCAAAATCAGGTTTCAGTCAGAAAACTTTCGGTCAGAACGTTTTTGGCACCCAAACCCTTAACAATTTCTATAAACCCTAAACCCTAAACCCAAACCTCCTAAACAAGAACCAACTTGAGTAGAAAGACGAGAAGCCTTGGTTTGATCTTGTGGCTTTGAACATCTCTACGCACACCGACAGTCTACGGTAAACCCCATAAAGTTGGAAACCGGATTAAGGCCAAATAGTGCTGGGATTCCCTATACATTACTCTTAAGGGTTGAGGCTATGGGGTTTCCAACTTTTTGGCTTCTACTGTAAAGGGGGTGGTTCTGTGAAGACTCTACAAATTGTGGCTTTAGGACCCTTTTTAGGGGATTTCGGGTTTAGGGTCTTCGTAGGCTATTTGCGGTATATTTACCCAGAGAGCCCAATGCCCCTTAATGAAGGAAGTATAGCTTAAGGCCTAGGGGTTCCTTAGAGGGTTCCTTAAAGGGATCTATAGGGGTTCTATAAGGGAATTATAAGGAATATAGGTTAAATCATAATATGAAGCCCTATATAATTTAAGCCACATTCCTTAATTAAGGGGTTTAGGGGGCTCTCTGGGTACGCACACCGACAGTCTAAAGGGTGATGCTTGGGAAAAGAAATCCTAAAGGGTTCTGTGAAGATTCTACAAATGTGGCTTTAGGGTGGGTCTTCGTAGGCATGTGGGGGTTTCCGAAAATTAGGGGTGCCTTATTTTGGGGTCCTTACAAAAAGAATCCTACTATTTAGGGTACTATATCCCTATATTCGGAGATTCCCATGTGGATCCCCATGATAAGCATCACTCTTCTGAATCCCAATCCAGTTCCGCCATCTGTAATGCAAGTTCTTGCCTCACTTGCCAGGAGACCCCGGAACCGCAGCAGCAGCAGCAGCAGGAGCGGGTCTTGAGAGCTCACTTCTGTCTTTGAGGGCGTTCTGTTTCTGAGTTTCGTAGTCAAGAACCCTAAACCCTAAACCCTAAACCCAACCTCTAGTTTGAGGGTTCGGGGACGTAGCAAGAATGTTATCAGTTGCGGGTTCAGCTGTTCTTAGGTTATGGTTTAGGGTTTAGGGTTTAGGGTTCTTAGGTTTAGGGTATAGGGTTCTTAGGTTACGGTTGGGGGTTTAAGCACCCTAATTCAGAATTGCACCGCTGCTTCCTGCCGTTCGCACGTTCATGGCGTTATAGTGTCAGCTACATACCCCATATTACTTGTAGCTCTGCCTAAAGCCTCCATCGTAGTTCCTTGTCTGGCTTCACCAACTTTATATTGAGGATACTGTAAGGGAACCAAGAAAAGCAATTACAATGGAGACTATACGTACTCATAACCGACATGCTACGACATTGGGTCCTGCAAGTACGCGGTATTCTGTAAGGTTTCTACCCCAACATTGGCGGTGTAGGGTTTCGGCTTCTCTGAGAGTCCTAACTTGGTCCCTGCGGGGTGCGTTTAGTTGTGGGCCGCTCCATTGAAACCCGACACTAGGATACACGGTACGGGAGCTTAGTGCTTCTAAATAAAGGAATATAGTGCCAAGCAAAAGATCTGAAGAGATGTTCTAGGGGTAATACAGATGATGAATAAGTCTATTCCCATGGGTTCTCTACTGTAGTCATTACATGCCAACCGCATTATTCAGGCCTGGTATTACGCTTCAGCTACTGGCCCCTCCAGAGGATCATGGGACTTAGTAAGTAGGGATATAAGTACCTTAATTTAACTGAGGTTATAAGTAGATATAACTATAGTTACCTCACTTATAACCCTACTTCTTAAGTCCCATGATCCTCTAGGTAGAACAAACCCCAAGAGTGCCAATGCTTTCGCAGGCTTCAGATCTCCTGGATCTTCAAGACCCGCAGGTGCATCTTCATAAAGTGCTCGGAATACTATAGGGGCCTAAACAAGTACCCATACGATTTTGGGGGGGTTCCTTATCATAGTTATAGTGTGATGGGCCCCAAAACCCTATTCTAATTATTAAGGCCCCTACATTACTTAGGAACACTGGTTTGACTAGGGTTGTATGGGTTTGACGAGGAGTTTAATATAGAGCTCTGAATCACTGCTAACCGGTTCTGTGGCATGTTGCTAGTAGTCTGATGGAGACTGTAGCCAAGAACGCGGAGACGCCTCAGACGAGGACTAGATTGCTGAGATTTTCTATATACGGGTCTGAGCAATTAACAACAGTATCCCGTCATGGTCCGTTTATAGCCATATACACCAAAACTGGGCTTTGGAGTACCATACTTTATGCTTTTTTTCTTAAAGGAACCCTTATGAAATAAAAGTTTATACTTTTTTCTCCCTGGTTACTTAAAAGCCCAGAAAAGCACTCCTCAAACCCACGGGTCTTAGTCTAGGTTCCTGAGTAGTACCCTTTTGCCCTTTTTAGTTTGGGGTCTCCTTATTAAAACCGAACAGTAGGAAAAAAGGGTACCCTTATTATAAAGGGGCTACTCAGGAACTTAGTAGTACTTAACCAAGATACAGGTGAATGTATTAATAGTGTCCTTGCCGTCCTCAAATCCCCACATTGCAACCGACTTCTGAATGCACGGAGCTGTTTTTGCTCCGGTCAAAAGCGCGGGCAGCAGGACCGCCGGGACTAAGGATAGAAATGTAGTTCAGGCGTCGGAGCAATGAGTAGTATCATTCCTTTACCTGGGCTTTGGAGTACCATCCTTTAATACTTTTTTCGTAAAGGATCCATTATGAAACAAAAGTTTATACTTTTCTCCCCCTGGTTTCTGAAAAGCCCAGTTGCAGCAGTCCGTATACGAGTATATAGTGGATGATACCCAAAACCCAATGCTGATTGTCAAGGCCCCCATATTGCTCAACATGCCGCGATCCGAAAAACGAGAACCACGTTTCCCGACGAGAAGCGGGAAGACTCGAACAATGGAGACAATTTGCTTTCCGGCGGCTTCTCTCTGTAGTGACTTCGTCCGCGCAGCCCAGCGTGTCCTAAAACGGTGCCTGGCCATTGCGGATCGGATCCGAATATCAGCGACCCAGATCTTCGGCTACGAACCCACAGATGTCTTGGCCCAGCTGATGAATCTTAGGCCCGATCATGGATCCTTGCCACCCCCAGTCCTCTGTTTGGTGTTCTCTTAAACCCTCCGTGCTGAAACCCTAAACCCAAACTCTCTGTGCAGGTTTACCATAAACCCGAACCTAACTCACTGCTTCATCTGGCAGGGCCCAGACCTCGGCGCCTTGCTGGAAGATCAGCCGCAGCGCATCTCTCAGCCATTGTGGAGGTGTTTGGTTTTGGTCTTCTTGGTTAGGGGGGGCAGGGAAGGGAGTTAGGAAGCCGTGGGCTTTGAAGCTTTACATTTATGGTTTAGGGCTTGTGGCTTTCATGCTTTGGGGGGTCCAAGTCTCTGCGCCGAGGCTTCAGATTGGTTTACTTCATAGAGATAAGCGATACTTGATAGGGTTGCGGTATTGGGCCACAGTCCAGCCAAAGCGTGTCGAGCAAGACCATGGCATTTTAAGCCTGCACCCCAACCCCTTGAACCCTAAAGCCTACCTAGACCTACTAAACCCTACTTTTTTGTAGGTTCTTATTGTAAACCCTAATATGGGATTCATAGGGACCCTACAAAAAAGTAGGTTCTGGTAGGTTAAGGTAAACCTCTAGAGCCCACTATAAAACTAAAAGTGTACACTTTGGGGGGCTTATGAACTCAGGAACTAAGAACCCTAAATCCTAGAGCCCTAACCCTTGTTGTCAGAGCCTGGAGTCAGCCCGGCAGTCAATCAGATCGTGGGCCAGGTGCCCTGGGTATATCCTGGTATGTATCCTTTGGTATAGTGTCTGCGGGACCGAGCAAGTAGGCAGAGGATCGATGCTTGATATTGCGCATGCCCCGAACCCTTGCCAAGGAACCATATACTAAAACTAAAGTGATGCGGACTCCTGATGATGAACGAACACATGCTTCAAGACCTTACTAGTGATAGGATCCCTGGTTCGAACCCTGGAGCAGTTTTCAGGATTTCCTTCAGTCTTTTTTTGGTTGTTACCCAAAGGGTCCAAGGACCTAGCACTCATATACTCTTCAAAATCCCTACTATCCTAAAACCGAGTACCTAATTAATTAGTGGGTCCTTTGGACCAATGGGGTTACTGTGGGAAGTTCACGAGAAACCAGGCCGGCGCCGAACGGCCGCAAGCTCAGCGGAACAGTGTTTCGCATTCTACCGGACTGTACAAGAGTCTATTTTTACTTTCTTTAGGGGCCTGAATAATTACCTACAAGATACACACTGAATCATATTATGCTGTACCCCGAAATTTTTTTGGTTTTTGATTTAAGAAGGACCTTATCAGACTGATGTCGAAGGTCTAACGGTCTAACCTAGGAGGGTACAGACAGCCCAAAACCTCAAAGCAATGCAAAATCGTTTTAGGGAAGCCCTGGCTTTCTCAATTTGACCTCAGGGTTTAAGGTTTTAGGGTGTAGTCGCCAAGCAACAAAGCCGTGTGCTCATACAACACACCTTAAACTGCCATAACCTGCTTTTGTAGGTTCGTTTTATTAACTCGAATACAGGATTTATAGGGACCGTACAAAGAAATAGGCTTTGGTAGTTCAAGGTACATTCAAGAATCCTTGCGGCTTCAAGTGTACCTACGGTCTATCAGCAGTTCATTTGGGCTTTTGGAGCGTTCGGGAATGAGATTCACTTGGGAGTGTTAGCGTCATGATGCTATATTTACATCCTACTGCAGGTTTAGCGATTCTATGTTGCTGCTACAGCTTGTGTAGGGTCCTACCATAAACCTGGGACGGTGAAGCTACGCACCAAGACATCTATCGAAGAGCAGCCAGTGCTTCAAAACCTGCTCTGCCTATAGGTTTTCTAGCGCTTCTATAATGTGCTTACATGCTTTCATTTGTTGATGTTAGTGTTTAGGGCTTAATGCCAGCTCCTGATGAAATAACCCCCCCGCCTCAAATCAACCTTCTATCCTCAATGCCGGTGATAATACGGATCTTGAGGTTCTGGCCCCTGAATAAGAGCGCTTTGGTGGTAATCAGGGGGTCTACTGCAAGCAGGACCCAGTGAACGGGGTTCAGAATCCAGGCTTCTTTGTCATAGTTGGCATTGGGTAACATTTGGGTAACATTTTGAATTTTTTATGGGTACTTAAGTACCCAAGAAGGAATAGACATTTTGATTTTAACTACTATCCCAACCATGGACTAGGCTGAGGGGTACAGGATCATGGGCTGGGGGCTCGTGGGGCGAGAGGTACAGGGTTTAATCTGGGGGTCGCAACCCCTTAATCAAGGAATCTACTTTAAATCAAGTTAGGGTTCCTATTGTAATTTATTGGTATAACCCTCAATGAAGGGATTTTGGAGTCTCTGGGAAAGCTCCAAGAAGAGGCCCGATTGTCGGTACAGCGTGGAAGCAAAAGGTCGATTTGGTAGCTGAGCAGGTAACCAAAAACCTTTTGGGGTTTATATAAACCTACCATAATTGAAAAGGTTAACCTTTTTGGCTAGGGTACTCAGCCACTAAGTCAATTAGGGCAGGATTTGGCCAGGGCTGATGCTGCCGACGTCGACGCAACGGAAGCGTCATCAGGGGCGGCAAAGTCGGTAAATCTGGCCTATGGCCACAGCTTGGCGTCCTCCTGGGAAAAGTCGTCTATGTTTGGGTAAACTCCCCCCTGACTCGGCATACCTTCTGGAGTAATTATTGTTTCATAAGAGTGAGGCCAGAGTGAGGGATACTCTTCCGGACCCCAAGCAGGAGACCCTGACTGAGGAATGCGCTCTTGCTCAAGATCCTGGAATCTCCCTGTAGACCCCTTATAAACCTCTGAAGATCGCTTGGAAACCCTATAATACTAAATGCCCATTGGGTAAGGCTTTAAGGAGTTCCTGCAGAGGCGCCAGTCATGCTGCCACCCCAGCTGCGGCAGAGGACCGATTCTGGATTTCTGGGTTTCGGGCTCGTTTTCAGGGCGCAAGGGCTTAGGGTCTCTATACGTTCGTAAGTTTTTTAGAGCTTTTAGGGTTTAGGGCTTTTGGGTAAAAAAATGCTCGCATTGATCTGTCTGCAGTGCGAAAAGCATCAAGAGTCCCAAACCGTCCACCATAAACTCCGATGTATGTTGAGCCCTAGGCCCTAGGAAATATAGGGTGCATAGAATCCGCCATGTCCTACAATTTGACCTCTGGGCCCTCGGAGTAACCGCATGTAATATATGCAAGCACTCCACACAAATTTGGAGGGGATCCCACATCTACCTTTCGTTCTCCAACTCCCCTATTATCGTTACACTCTTGGGGTTTCCAAAAGCTGGTATTAAGCTGGTTGTTCATGCTTGTCCCTGGGTCCATGCGAAGCAGGTAAGCGATAGAAGCCTGATGATGCGTTGAGATCCACCGCTCAAAGAGTGTTTAGGTTTCGTGCAGTCTTCATTTGTTAGGGCTTTGGCGGCGCAGGGCTTGTATGCAGGGTTTATGGCATGTGAAGTTCGAGGTTCGGTGAACTTAGTACATACTTGTAAGTTACAAGTACCTTTAAATAGGGATAGAAGTAGATGTGACATTCGTTACATTACTTACAACCCTACTTACGAAATTCACTGAACTTCTACGTAGGCTTACAGGTTTTGTCACCTTGGACGGTAGCTGACTCGGGAGCTCAACAGCCACCATCCAACAATAAACCCTAAACCACCTTCAGAGCAAAAAGCTCGCCTTTACCGTGAAGCTCAGGTGTAAATTGTATTCCTCAACTAAGGATTTGTGAATCTCTGGGAAGTTAAAGTCGCGAGCCGGAAACCTGCAAACGCTCCGCAAGTCCCGCGACCCTTCTGCACAGGATCCCGACGACTGGCTCGGATCTCAAGGGAGGAAGTCAGTCCGTCAGGCTTAACGCTTGAGGAGCTCTTTACCCTAAACCCGGACCGCTAAACCCCAAGCCCTAACCCAAAACCCCAAGCCAGAAACCCTAAGCCGACTACCCTGAACCCTGTATAAACCCCATCCTTCAATCGTCAGCCCTAACAAAGCTTTCAGTGCTTTATGTTGTTTCGTATAGTAGGAGCTTGCACGTCATCAAGTATGGCCCAATTACTCTTCTACCAGAAATTCACGCAACTCGGCCACGACCTCCAGCAGTGAGTCGGGGAATTCCACGATGGTTCATGAAGACCTGGCGCCAATGCTGATTCAGAAAAATAGGGGGGATATTGCTTTGACTGACATTTTTCACTGCCAGAAACCCGGACCGACGGCTCGTCGACGACATTCCTGCCTTAGTAGCTGAGTGGATACACTTTACACTTTTGGGGATAATATTACCCACTATAAAATGAACTCAGCAACTAAGCTGCTCCTTCCGGGTGTCGAGGGCCACGGTGTCGTCATGCTGAGAAAGGGCGATTGTTTCGTCCCTAAAAACCCTTAAACCCTAGGCGTTTTAAACCCTACACCCTAAACCCGAAACCCTTAAGCCTTAAACCCTACACCCTAAACCCTAAACCTTAAAGCCGCCGGCGATACAAGTCGCCTGAGGTCCCTTGCACGACATTGATCTGCATCAGTCTTCCTGGGGTGACTACCCCATGACAAGTGTTTTCGTCGACGCTTTAGAGTCTCTACCAGCGGCGAGGGTGAGCTTCAACCCCTCGCCCTGTGCATGTGAAGAATCAGGATGTAAGCTGGATTTGGGGTTATAAGGTGTGGGGATTGGAGTTCAGGGTTCTGAGTGTGTTCGGAAGGTCGCACGGTGGTTTCCGTGCAGCGACATAAAGACGTGCGCCCCGAGATCACGCCTACGCTTGTCACAGCAAGCAACACCAAAGCCAAGCCGAGCCACCCGAAAATTTCCTAACCTCTAAAGCCTTGCACATAGCGATGGCCCTGGCTCTCATTCGGACAAGGCTCAACGAGCTCGAGAACGACTTTGTCGCAGACGCTGGAGGTAGCGTAGGACAGCCCTAATTTGAGGGGTTTAGGGTTGAGGGCTTAGGGTCGAAATAAGTAGTCGCAGTATCCTCTATTAGTCCCTAGATAGTTGTATCCTGAGAAGATTTTAGTAGGATCCCTGATATGGCCTATACGTTTTAATCAACGTCTATTGCTTAATTCGGAACGTATTGTGGTCCCTAGGTGTCAGGGCTGCTGCACAACCTACGCACCCAAAGGGCCCAAGTCCATTTCAAAAAGGAATATGGCTAAAACATAATTAAGATGAAGCTTTCTGTACTTCGAAGTAGATTCTTCAAATTAGGGATGAAAGGCTCTTTGCATGCTTATAACTTACAAGGTAGATTCCTGAATTAAGGGAAATGGGGCTCTCTGGGTAGTAAGTCCTGCCTGCGATACTGCACATATGCGAAGCATCCAGGACCGCCTTCGCCGGCAGCCGCAGCACAGACAGGCGCGGTAGGTTGTAGGGTTTAGGGCTCCTTGAAGGGATCTAAATAAGGGTCCATAAGGGGATTGATGTTTAGGGCTTTGGGGTGAGGGGTTGGGTGTGTAAGCTTTTTGTGGCAGTGCAGCCCCACTCGGATCTTCGAGTGGGATATCGGTTGGTGCTACGTCTTGTAGCTTCGTGGTGGAGTTTCGGAGTAGCTGTCTGCAGCCGGCTCTTTCAAATCTGATCTTAAACCCTACTTGGAGGGTCGGGGGACTTAGTAAGTAGTCATTATAAAGAGCTTATTTTTTCTGAGGTACCGTCCTCTTCCCAGGGGATACCTTGATTCTCCCAGTTAGGATCCCTTTTAACTTAAGTCCCCCGACCCTCCAGGTAAACCCTGAACCCTAAACCCTAAACCCCTAAACCCTACTGCCTTGACGAGATTGGCAATTCAACAGACATGACACCAACCCATGGAGTAATATCTCACTTGAAGAGTGGGACGAGACCTAGGAATCACGGGTTACCCAGAAAACCTAAAATCCTGCAGCTAAGGACGATGTGCTGGTCGCCTCTGACAACGACTGCGAAGCTGCGCCCTCCAGATTTTTGCTGGCCACGCGGATGCGCAAGGCAGCGCTCGAGGACTCGTTCGTCTAGGCGAGGACAGCAGTTGCGCCTACGTCGAGACTGCCCACAGCAAGCGCAATGGCGGTGGCGAAGACAGTGAAAAGTGACTCCTGGGCCCAGAAGCCGAAAGAACCCGACCACGAGCAAGTGCAAGGAAGTGGACGAAGGCATCCAAACAAAGCCCTCGCAAGTGGACGAAGCCTGCGAAGCGAGTTCCAGATTTTGACTAGGTATGGATTTGGGATAATTGTTAATCAATTATTGTTAGTTTCCCTATATAAAGAGCCCTAAGTATAAGTAATTTTTGGGACTGCTGAAATCGACACCTAGTTTGGTAGGGTATTTCCGTAAGAAGGAACGAAACATGATATTTCAGGGAGTCCAAGGAGAGCCCGGTGACGGGTTTTTACGGGTGAAGCGATCCTTGAGTAAGCCTCGCATCTCCATAATAATTCCTTCCCTTCTGGGCTATCCCAATCTATGGTTACCCCATGATAAAGAAACCAGGTACCCGAACCAACGAAATACAATGGAGACTATATGGGGCCGAGGAATGTTCAGGTTTCTTAAGCCTAAACCCAAAACCCTAAACAACACGTGATGCAGGCGCGCCTGCCCCGTCAACTGCGGCACAGACTGGCACAACACTTGCAGATGCACCTCGCTCCGCAACCCGTTTCCCCCAGCAGTTTCTAGCTGGACTCGCATGTCATTAAACTAACTGAAATCCCCAATACCTAACCTTTGAACTTTTTGAGTTCTTACAGTTTAGTAGTAATCGGAAAGTTTAACCTTTTCTTTTCTGTGGCTTTTTGGGGTAGTAAGTAAACCAACAATCAAAAGGGTGCCCTTGTTCTTCAGAAGTTGTTGGGTAACCTAAGATGGATGTCTTTGTGAGTCTGGTTCCACTTCCGAGGCCGGCTGGAAGCCCCCCAAAGTAGCCTAGTCTACGGCAGAACCTAAAAGCAGATGTCTTGCATTTCCAGATATTCAGTCGGTGCACAAGAATTGAACCTCTGTGGACTCGACTATGGGTTGGATGGGGGAAACGCCTTTGGTAAGTCGGTTGCAGAGCACGCAAGGCACAGTTACAAGTAACACATTTCTACCCTGAAGCCCTAAAATCCCAAAGCCCTAAAGATTTAAAAACCCTAAAGCCCTGAAGCCCCAAAACCCTAAAGCCCTAAAATCCCAAAGCCTAAAAGATTTACAAACCCCAAAGCCCTAAAGATTTAAAAGCCCTAAAGCCCTGAAGCCCCAAAACCCTGAAGTCCTGAAGCCCCAAAACCCCGAAGTCCTAAAAGCCCCAAAACCCCCTGAAACCCCAACTTCTCGACTTACTCAACCGCTAGGCTCCTGAGTAGTACCCTGCTGCCCTTTTTGTTTTAAGGTCCCCATATGGGTGGTTGTCAAAATTAGGGTCCCTTTTTGGGTACCCTAAATAGTAGGTGCCGTATTATATTAAGGACCCAAAGAAGGACCCTAATTTTGACAGCCACCCATATGAAAACCGAATAGTAGGAAAAAGGGTACCCTGATTATAATGGGGCTACTCAGGAACTAAGACCGCCCTGACCCTCCCAGTCGGGCTGTTCGTGTTGCCCCCGAACTCCAAACCCAAAGCCCGAAACCCTCAGCACTGCCGGGACACCAAATAACTGGGCTTTGGAGTACCATACTTTAATACTTTTTTCTTAAAGGAACCATTATGAAACAAAAGTTTATACTTTTTCCTCCTTGTTACTGAAAAGCCCAGAATAACCTACCTTTTTTGAGTCCTTCGGTTGATGATTTTAATCCTGCATTAGCTCAATGACGCTAGACCATGGGAATTATGCTACATTCCTTATTATGGGTAATGCAGGATTTATATCGTCAACATTTATTATGACTTCTTTATATATGTCCGTAAATTGGTAGGTTTTTCGGGGTTAAGGTACAAGGTTCAAGGAAGCCCAAATTGAGCAGAGTGTAGCTTTGTCTCTGGCACCGGAGCACCCTTCTTCATCTTTCTGGCTTCAGGGTACCTTTTGCTCGTTGTTGATGATATAAATCCTGCATTACCTTCAGGACCCGAAACTATGGAAATTATGGTATATTCCTTATTATGGGTAATGCAAGATTTATATCATCAACCGTTTCCACTCCGGCAAACCATCCGCGGAGGATCAGGGGACCTATGGGGTTTTAGAAAGGGTTGTATCGGGTCCCAGACTTTTGGGAGGATCTAGAAAGTAGATCCCCTAATTTGGGACCCTATACTAAGGGCACTTTATAGGAACCCCCATTCAGGGATCTACTTTTTGGATCCTCCCGGGGGTCTGGGGTGTTCAGGTCCTGCAGGGTTTCAGATGGTTTGGATAGGGATAGGCTTCATGAGCGGTTCTAGGGGCTTTTCATACGACTATAGTATAGGATCAGGGGAAGTGGTAAGCAGGTGAGCATAGAGCTGCAGGGGCCGAAGCCAGGGTTGTGATACTTAAACTCTAGGGAGCTTTGCCCTAAGAACAGTCCTTCAGAGCTGAGCCGCTAGCACTCTACAGGCTTATTCACCTTCAAAAATATCTTCTGAAATCTTGTAACTGGAGCCCCGCCTTTGCCAGCCGCTGGCAGCTGAGGCGGACTTCGACGATCTTTGGGATTCCATGATGGACGATGACAAGTCCAAGCCGGCGTAGGGGCTCAGGATTCGGGTTCAGGGTCATTCACTGGGCTTTGGAGTACCATACTTTAATACTTTTTTCTTAAAGGAACCATTATGAAATAAAAGTTTATACTTTTTTCCTCCTGGTTACTGAAAAGCCCAGTTCAAGGTTTGAACCCCTTACAAAGCCTTTGTAGCACAAACTCTCAAAGAACCCTTTTAGAATCCCATGCAACCCGTTTATGAGTCCTGTATATAGAAATTCTTGTAGAACCCCTATGGAACCCTTCTAGAAACGGAAGCTGTAGAAGCCCCCACGTTGCCATGCCTTTCCCGATGCGCCCTTGACCCTAAACCGGTCTCAGATTGCCGCACTCAGAGCCGCATCCAAAAGACCAGCGGGCGTGCCTTCTGGGTTGGTGTTGAATCGGTTCGAACAGTGCTATTAGTGTTTGATACGGATTCTATGGTCTAGGTTCTGTTTGTGGATTTGGGTTGTTTGGGAAATGTAGGTGCGCGACAACTAACACCGCTTGCTCTACCAAGTAGTTCTATGGACCCCAATACTAACTAAAGTCTACAGAAAGGTGGCTTGATAAGGTTGGGTGTTTCTTATTCAGGCTTTACATTCATGTTCAGAATCCAACGCCCACCTTTGCGCGGCCCTCATGTTTAATGATCCAGGGTTTTCTGTGCGGTTTTGAAGTCTGCTTTCTACTGACGAAAATTCGTATCTACATAACCACAAATAAATTTTGCTGCTAGTACTACTTGAAAGCCACCATGACATGGAACGGTTATGATCCTGATTGTGGTGACGGTCGATGATGAAGACCATCATCACCATCACTCGACACCTCGACAATCATACTAAAGAGAGTTGAGAGAACATAGCACTCACTCAAAGATGACGGATGGTAGCAAAAGTGCAGTCAGGCGCCGTACTAAGGTTCAATGGAGTCTCACTGTTGCAAACAATGCCCAGAGTACGAATGCAAGCAGCAAAGTCTGACCACAATTTTGCTGTCCAGGCGTGGCTTAGCAAGAAACCACCTGAGGTTTGGGGCCTAGGGTTTCGTGATTCGGGTGTCAACTTTCAGTTGCCATTTATGTGAGGATTCGAGATGTATTTTAATTTGTGGAGATAGTATTCACGTCTATTTGGTTTGTCTGAACGTCTATATCAAGAATAGATGTGCTTTGCAGCTTGTAGCCCAGGCGCCTCTGTGACTCGGCTATCTCTTGGCCCTTGAAACGTAGCCAGGGTCTGTTTGGCAAGGGCCTGATTCGACACTATAGACTCTCCTTGATGTCTTCTGGAGACATGGCTGCGGCGTGCCGGGCGGCAACCATGTCTGACCTGTCTCCGGCGGAAATCGATCTGTTGCAGCGGGCCATGCTGCGTGGCTGCCCTTCAGCCCCAAACCCCTCGAACCCCCACCACCTTCTCCGATTACCGTCAACAATAACCACAGAATTTCTTTCTTGTGTGCTGGCACGTATATGCCGTGAGTCATAATGATTCGGGACCCTCGAAATATTCCCCGTTTAAAAGCTGGTGATGTCAGGTAGGCTTTAGGCCTAGCTTAGTTACTGGCTCGTATTTCGCAGGGAAGAGTGTCAGGACTGATCGCTTACAGCAAACCCATGCGGGTTCCTTAGAACTTGCACCGACGGTTCTTGGTTTTTAGAGTTTTGATGGGTTTTGGGACTTTTGCTGGCTTTAGAAACGATCTCCAACAAAACAGCTCTTGTGCTTGCCTCTCGGGTAGAGAAGTATTTAGAGAGAAGGTCTCCCGACATGTCTCCTTCGTGGTTTTTCCCGACAAAAGAACCAATAAACACACCGTGAAACTCTTCAGCTTCAGGGTGCAGGGAGAACTGACATAGGTGCCTGAATAAGTAGACTAGGGTCTTGTTATGGGCTTGTCGGGCTTTTTATTTCTGGGCCGCACTGATTAGACTGGGGCTTGGTGGATACTTCGGCCTATAAGAGCTATGAAAGAGGGCCTCCAGGGATGGTCTTCATGCTCCATATGCTGGGCTTTGGAGTACCATACTTTAATACTTTTTTCTTAAAGGAACCCTTATGAAATAATAGTTTATACTTTTTTCTCCCTGGTTACTTAAAAGCCCAGTATGGGAGTTTCCAAAAATAGGGACCCTAATATAGTACCCTAAATAGTAGGATCCTTATTATAAGGACCCCAAAGTAAGGTACCCCTAAGTTTCGGAAACTCCCATATGGTTGATGATATAAATCCTGCATTACCCAGAATCTGGGCTTTGGAGTACCATACTTTAATACTTTTTCTCTTAACGGAACCATTATGAAATAAACGTTTATACTTTTTTCCCCCTGGTTACTGAAAAGCCCAGGAATAAGGAATAATATACCATAATAATTCCCACAGCCTAGGGTGAGTAAGGTAACGCAAGACCATACCATGCAAGTCACCAAAACATGGGAGGGACCCGATCAAAGGAAAGGCTCATGATCCCAAAAGCTGGATCCCCATCCAACCCCAGAAGAAGCCCATGGATTGAGGAGTGTACTTTAGAGCTTAGGGCTTTTGGTTTAGGCTTTAGGGTTGAGGGTTGTGGGTTTATGGGCCTTGAACTGCTAATTGGGAACCAGGGCTTAGGATGTACTATAGGGGCCTCAACAATTACCAATGCTATCTGGGGGCTCCTTATTCTAGTTACAGTAGAATGGGCCCCAAAACCCTATTCAAATTATTAAGGCCCCTATATTATAGAACCCTACTATAGATCCCTTAAAGAACTCTTTAAAGGAACCTTTAAAGGAACCCTATTCTAATTATTAAGGCCCCTACATCAGAGGGCTGGCGGCCAGGGTTGAGGGCTCCCACACGCCCAGCTAAGCAGCCTGTTTGTCCTCCTCGAAAACAAAACCCTAAACCCTAAACCAAAATCCCGTTAGGAGCCGACTTGGGCAGGCGCACAAAGAAGGCCGTCACCCTAACTTTAAAAAAAAACCAAAATCCCCGGAGCGGCCTCTATGCCAAAACAGCCTTGGATCTTACTGCGATGACTACGATGACGATGTCGAGGATGGGGGGCAGTGTGAAGATGCTGATGGTGATGTTGGTGGAGGTGATGATGCTGCTCATGATTCGAAGGTTTTGAATAGTGGTGTGTTTGTTCGTTATGTTGTTGTTTGTTAGTACCACTGCTATTCCGCCAAGCACACGCAGCTATGTAACACCTGTCTCCAAGCACACACAATAAGGAATGGCGAGCTGTCAGTAGAAGTCGTTTCGCCACCGACGGTCACGAGGATGCAGTAAAAGTCATGGTGTCTTCTCGGGCGTCCCTTGCAGGTTCAGGGTCTATCGTGGCTTTTTGGGAGCAATCTGACCTCAGAAGATTTACTTCGGTTTAAGGACTGCCAGCAGTCCGGAAGGGTAATATTGGGCTTTAATAAACAAATAATTATACTATTTTTGTGGGCTCCTTATTTATTAGCATAATAGTATAATATACCCCAAAACCGTATTCTAATCATTAAGGCCCCTATGCTACCCATGGTTTGCAAGGTGTTTACTTCCAAGGCAATCCTTGCGTTTCTTCTCAGAGAGAGATATCCCCAGGTCTCCCGGTGGGCCCTTTTTCCTTGTTGTCTTAGATCCCCCAACACCCAACCTTTAAACTTCTTGGGTTCGTATAGTTTAGTAGGAATCGGAAAGTTTAACCTTTTATTTCTGTGGCTTATTGGGGTAGTAAGTTGTGGTCGCAGGTTCCTTATGACTTACTGGGGATCCTGGATCCTGGCAAAGCAAAGACTACAGAGGTCTGAAACATTTGCGCTAGCATAACGTATACCTACACTGTTCTGTCTAGAATCATCGTAATGTCACGCAGAAGCCCAGTTATGATCCCGCAGACCCAAACACTAGCCCTAAACCTTAGCTACTGCCCCCCCCCTCTCAGTAACAGTGCAACAATATTCATAATATGGATATATAAGGCCCTTAATCTTAATCGTAGCCCTATTATATCCTGTTACTGTATGCGGGCAGGACCCAACCTAAACCCTAAACCTTCTAAGGCTGGGCCAGACAACACAAGCCTCGCCGCTTCGGCTTCATAGCAGTTGAACTTAGGACCAGGTTCCTGAGTAATTAGTACCCGTTTGCCCTGGTTTTCCTTTAGGGCCCCTTTATTAAAACCGAATAGTAGGAAAAGATACCCTTATTAAAATTGGGCTATTCAGAAACCTAGTAACATTGACTTTGACTTCCAGGAAACAAAGCAAGTAGGGCTATCATTGAGGCAACTACAGTACTACAGTTTGCCCGCTTATAACTCTGATAAGGTATCTGTGTTATACCTTTCTACATCCTTAGTGAAAGTAACGACAGTATATTTTTTTGCCGTCCTCATAAGATAACTATCGTTTTCGCGATTGAAAGCCCTAATTGAGGTTAGCAGCTGGATGAGGATTCAGAGCCCAGGGTTTGCGGGTTAGTACGTGCTTGTGTTGTTGGTCTTCTTTGGTTTCTTTTGTGGGCCTGCGGCGTCTTTTACAGGGATCTCCGGTTTAGGGCTAAGGTAATGTAGAGGCCCTGACTGGAAAGCCACCTGTCTGTAAAGGCCCCACGTGTAGTAGCCCGGTATCGGGATTCTTATTGCAACCCGTTTCAAGGCAAAGGGGGGTGTATGAGGCAAACGAATACTCATGCTAATACTAATACTAAGGCTAAAATACTAATACTAATACCCATACCAATACTAATACTGATACTCATACTAATACTAGTGCTCCTAATTGTTATACAGACCCCTGATATGAACCTGCTCATCCTCTGAAGCCCTGTATAAAATTTTCCCCAAACCCTTCGCGGTAGACACCGATTGTCAACGAGGCTGAGGGACGCTGCACGCCGACTCCCGCCACTTCATCCTTGGTGCCGCAGCCGGCGCTAGCAGTGAAGGAGCTGCAGCTATGGTGTACCCAGAGCCCAATATACCCCCGGAAGTAAAAAGCGCATGACTTACAGTTTCAGGGTGACAAGGATTTAGGTCCCGTAAATAAGGCACATCTGTCAAGGGTCCTTCCCAACAAGTTGTCATGCTTGGGTCCCGGTTAAAGCCAGACTAGTAGAGGCTGCCTCAAACAGGGCGCTATTTTTGATGAAGAACCCCACCTCTACCAAGCCCCACACCCCACTGAAACGACGGAAACTTCCAACACTGTCGCAAGATTTGCACAGGGCTCCCTTCGTTTGGGCTTCGAGGGCGAAATAAGGGTGCTGTAAGGGTTCTGAGAAAACCTTGATGGCTCCATTCATAGCTAGCTTCCTCAGTAGTACCCTGTTGCCGTTTTTTTCTTCTTGGGTTCCCCAAACCCTAAACCCTAAACCTTAAAGCCCCAAATGTTCTCTTATCAAAGCCAAATAGTCCGAAAGAGGGCGCTATTGCTATTAACTTAGTAGCTGAGTGGATACACTTTACACCTTTTGGGATAATATGACCCACTAAAAACTGAAAGTGTACACTCTTTGGGTGGCTTATGAACTACCCTAAACCCCTAAACCCTAAACCCTAAACCCATAAACCCTAAACCCTGAGGGTTCAACCCCCTTTTTGGGGGCTTATGAACTCAGCAACTAAGTTAAGGTGTTACTGAGGATCCCTAGGCTTCCAGGGACCTCATCGTTAGGGCCCTACGTAGAGGATCATGGGGCTTAGCAAGTAGGGTTCCTTAAAGGGCTCCTTAAAGGATCTATAGGGCTATAGGGTTCCTTAAAGGGATCTACAGGGTTTAGGGTTTAGGGTCGATTTAGAGGATCATGGAGACTTAGTAAGTAGGGTTATCAGTACCTTAAGTAAGGTTATAAGTAGATCTAACTATAGTTACCTTACTTGTAACCCTACTTACTAAGTCCCATGATCCTTAAGTAGACTCTAGACACGACAAAGACCCAATAAGAAGGTCTCTGGAAGATTAGGGTGGGAAGGAGCCTGCATAAGGTGGCAGGGAAAGCCCCCAGGGGCCAAGACCCTTGAATATTGACCCGGCCATAATACTATATCTAAGAACTACCTATACTATTGTGGGGGTTCCTTATTCTGATTATAGTATAATATGTACCAAAACCCCCTATTCTAACTATTAAGGCCCCTATATTAATCCTTATCATAGTGATAGTATAATGGGCCCCAACACCGTTAGTCATTAAGGCCCCTACATTATATCATCCGTTTAATCTGTGTGGGACTTAGCTGGGACGGTAGGACACGAAGTTTCTTGGCCTCTGCACGGCTCTTATCATGGAGTCGTAAGAATAGGGCCCCAAAAAAGCACATAAGCAAAAATAAGGATAGGGATATCCCATATAAACCTCCTTATAATGAAGCCCAATAAGGTAGGGATATCCCCATAAGATGCTTATGCTTATGTGCTTTTGGGGTCCCCAATTTAGGGCGTTTAATCGGGAGATCCCAAACCCAATGCGCCCAAGTATGCAAATAGTATATCGGGTTCAAGGTGCCCAAAACAAGCGACGGTGTAGTATTTCCCTAAACAATAAGGTAGGGAAGCCCTAAACCCTAAACCCTGAACCCTAAACCGTGGGGCTCTTATCATGGAGTCATAAGAAGGTAATTGTCACAAGCGGCTCCAAGTTCCATGGCGCAACAGAGAAGCCTAAAAAAACACCAATATAAGTCCTGCATTACCCAGAATAAGGAATGTACCATAATTCCCATAGTGTAGGGTCATTGAGGTAAGGCATGATTTATATCATCAGCCGATCTTTTCTGAGGGCTAATTGTTATATGTTTCCTTTGTACTACAAATCTATCCCCATCAGGGTCGAGGCGGATTTAGATCAAACCTCCCACATCCCAAGCCACCTAAGCATGGACAACAAAACCTTTTGCACTTGTTCTTTGTGGGTGCCGTTCTTAAACCCGAATTGGAGGAAAAAGGGTACCCTTGTAATTAAGGGGCTACTATGGCACCTAGAGTCCTACGGGCGCTCAAAAACCTGAAGACGTAAGGGTGTCAGGGTTCGAGTTTTAGGGTTTAGGAGTTTAGGGTTCAAGGTTTTTCGGTTTAGGGTTTCAGGGTTTAAGGTTTCGGGCTTAGGGGTTCAGGTTTGCGTGTTTTTTGGGGAGCCCTAGAATGAGATCTTTGGGCGCTGTTGCGAAACGTTCATGTAGTGCTGATCCGCAGGCAGTCCCTCGCCCTGTCTGGAAGCCGGGTATCACCCTTATAGTCATTTCATGAACATGATCCGGTATGCTCCTGAACCCAATATAAAGAAGCCATTAGTTAAGTGTCATAGCTCAACCCTGATACAAGAAGAAGGGCCCGTGCTCCAAGGAGGAGGTACAGCGTGCGCGACTCTACAGAATTCCAGAGTCCGAATTCATCCAAGGCGGGCTGAGCCGTTTATTCCACATAGTCTTCCGTAATATGTCCGCCTTCTGAATGATTTTAACAGGGTGTTGGGAAATAACATCCTATCTTATTACGTCTACAGTCACACACTCGTACTAGTTAGCTTTTCAACCCCTATATTCTGTGGTTGAAGAGTATACAGAGGTGTAGAACTGAGGGATAAGCGTAGACTCAGTCTCAGCCTTTTTGAATGTTCCTGGTCTGCTTGGCAGATCAGGGCGTGTAGTAAGTAGGTTATGGCTTTAGGATTTAGGTCGTGGGTGTCAGGGTTCAGTAGAGCAAGTACCCTAACTAGGGTTACCCAATTGAAGTTCCCTGAACGCTAAACCTTAAACCCTAAACCCTACTAAAGTCACGAAAGTTCTCTGCTTATAACCTGCTTTCTAAGGCTCAGGATGCATCAACTTCTGATTGGGGTCTGGTGTTCTTATTTGCAAAAAGATCTTAGCACATTCCTTAGGGCTCTAAGGACTCATATATTAAGGCTTTTGGGCCCAAAACCCATACAATATAAGGCTTCTGGGCTCTTTTGATGCCCAGGAATTTGGGACCAGGATAACTATTGGGTTTGTGAATTTCACTTACCTTCGTGAAGCGCTAATGTGAAAGCCTGAACTTTTATGAATACTATTCGGCTAGCTTCCTTCCTTATCATTCTTACAATATAGAAATCACTTAGATATAGGGGCCTAAATAATTACCAATACTATTGTGGGTGTTCCTGAATAACTCTAATTATAGTATACAGTAAACCCCATAAAGTTGGAAACCGGTTTAAGGTCAAATAGTGCTGGGATTCCCTGTACATTACTCTTAACGATTGAGGCTATTGGGTTTCCAACTTTTCGGCTTCTACTGTAATGGGCCCCCAAAACCCCATTCCAATTATTAAGGCCCCTCTAGCAGAAGCCTTGTCTCATCTTTCCGGGCTCCCACCCAGAGAGCCCAATACCCCTTAATTAAGGAATATAGCTTAAGGCCTAGGGGTTCCTTAGAGGGTTCCTTAAAGGGATCTTTTGGGGTTCTATAAGGGAACTAAGGAATATAGCTTAAATCATAATAGGAAGCCCCAAATATTGGAAGCCATATTCCTTAATTAAGGGGTATTGGGCTCTCTGGGCATGTTTAGAGCTTAGGGTTCTAGCTGTCTAGGGTTTAGGGTTCTATATGGGAGTCTCCGAACATAGGGGACCCTAATAGAGGACCTTAAATAGTAGGATCCTGATTATTAGGACCCCGGAATAAGGTACCCCTAATTTTCGGTAACTCCCACGTTAGAGTCCCCTAAACCCTAAACCCTACAGATCCCTTGTAGGAACCCTTAAAGGAACTCTTAAAGGATCCCTTTAAAGGAACCCTAGGCCCTAATTGAAAGACCCAGACAATACCCGCAGCTCGGAGTCTCCACGAACCCAGGCTTTCACATCCCCAAGAATTCACCGGTTTAGGGTTTAGGGTTTAGGGTGGAGTAAACATTGTAATATAGGGTTCTGAATAATTAGAATAGGGTTTCTTTAAGGGTTCCTTCTAAAGGGGTCTACAAGGGCTACTATAAGGGTTCTACAAAAAGGGGCCTAAATATTTACTGTTTTGGGGGTTCCTTAGTATAATTATAGTATAATGGGCCCCAAAACCCTATTCTAATTTTTAAGGCTCCTATAGTACATGTTCGTCAAAAGGAGTTTCCCGCAGAATATACGTAAATACAAATACAGGTATACAGTATACATACATACATACATACTTACTTACCTACCTATTTACGTACTTATCTACTTACCTACTTACCTACTTATTTGCGTACATACGTACATACGCGCATACGTGCATACGTCCATGCATGCATACATATATGGTTGTGCGCTGTGCCATATGGCCTTAATCCTGCCCAAAGACAAGGGCCTGGAGCTATAAGGGTTTCTTTGGCTACATTGGGTCTACATTACATGTTCCGATGTACACATTACATCTACGCACATGTGCATGTGTGTGCGTGGGTGTGGCTGCGTGTTACAGGCTTTCTATCGGAGGCGAAGGTCAATAAAGTTACCGAGAGGCTCTGCAGACACGAAATTCAGAAGACAGAAACACTTCTGTCCAGAGGGGTGACATCGGGAACAGGGGAAAGGGGAGCCAACCCGAACCACAGGGGGGGGGGGGGGGGGGAANCGGGAGGGGAATAGCCAGGTACATGGCAACAGCATGTAGCAAACCACATATACCCCATATACTATACATGTGATAGCATATGGGGAGAGGGACTAAACTCCGAAGCTCAAGGCCCAAGCCGTTCCACAGGGGGGAGGGGGGATGATCACACGCAGGGGACATACAGCACTTCCTTAGCTGGACTGCATTTACGGAGAGAGAATGGCCACGGCCATGCATACATACACAGACACATTGTGTGTGTATGTGTGCACGTGTGTCTGACAATCTCTCTATCGCAGGCGAAGTTCAGACACCCACACGCACACAGACCACATACCACAATCACAAAGCTGCACGACCATACCTATTCCCCGGCAGGACAGCACACACACACAGTTCCACAAGCAGGGAAAGCCATCCTGTTCCACAGTTCCACAGGGGTGGGGGGGGGGATTCATTTTGGGGAAGGGCGAAGGATATCCTGTTTTACAGGGGGCAGGGAGAACAGGCTGTTATGCAGGCATAACAGTATATAAGGGCATACCATGGGCGGGGGGGGGAGAGGGGGGCAGGGGGGGGCCCCGCCGGGGCGCAACCATATATACATACATGTGTATGTGTGTATCATGTTTTGATCCTTTTGCAACTTAACGATACCTTGCCCATGCTTCCAAGGACCTTATAGTTAGGGCCCTAGACCACTTAACGACTCAATAATCAGTTCCCTGGAAGCATAGATGACCTTCCAAAAGCCCATTACGAAGGAATAGATTTTCAAATTTTACCAGGGTCCCTAGAAGGATTGAAGGTATCCTCCTTATTTAAGGGATTTCGGCAGGTCTGGGTAGACCACCCCAAACCCTGAACCCGAAACCCCTAAACTAGATCCTAAACCTTAACGCCCTAAACCCCAAAAGCCTCCCCTTCTGCAGCCAGGCCCTGACATGACTGCCGAAGCTTCGAAGCGCAAGCTGCACCAGGCGGGGGTTTGCAATGTTTGGGACCTGTAAAGCTTAGTTGAGGGTGTAGCTTTTGGGGCATTTTGGGCTTTAGAGCTTTAGCGTTTAGTGGCTGTAGGTTTTAGGACATTTTGGGGTTTAGAGCTTTAGGGTTTGGGGTTTAGGGTTTCACAATATTCACGATACACAACAGAACAGGTCTGTGGAAGGGGTTCCTTGAACTGCTTCAATCCACAAGCTCTAGGGCCTATGTCAAGCAACTGTCAGAGTGCCCTAACTAGGGTTACGCCCTTAACAAGGTTGAGCTGACGGGTTCAGGACCAGTGGCCCATGACCCCGGCAAAATCTTGAGACATGCTCAGGATCCGTTGAGAATTCCATGGACTTTGCTTATTGACGGAGCCTCTGAACCGGTATGCGACCCTGACAAAAATTGCAGGCTTGTTAGCCATACTGTAAACCCTAAACCCTTCATTTCTTACATGTGGGTTCGAGTCAGGGTCTGCCAGTTGAATGGGGGGTAAATGTGTGTGGTCCTTCTTTTGTGGGTATGTTGCTTAGGCATTATCTGACACACTGTTAATATTAGAATATTGGTGACTGTATTTATACAGGGCTATTGGTAAGTGTCTTTTCAGGGTTATTGTAGTACAAACCCTACTCCCTACGGCTGCAAACGAGGTGCCTCTTGCAAGCGGACTTAGTAAGTAGTGAGTTTATGGCGTTATAAGTATCATAGGCCCAAGTGGGATCGGTTTTTGGGCACTTATAAGCCTACTTATTACCTACTTACTAGACCCTAAACCCTGAAAACCCTAAACCCTAAACCCCTAAAACAATAAAACCCAGGTCAATCGGAGTGCTGCGAAGGTGTTGCCTGTTGGGTTTCGTGGGCGAAACTCAGGGAAACCTGGTTCCAAATCCTCGATGCATGGAATCACAGCATGTAGGCCAGGCCAGAGTAGGGACTGACTCATGGCTCCAACCCCTAAACCCTAAACCCCTACCTACTTACTAGACCCTAAACCCTAAAACCCCTAAACCCCTAAACCCCCTTACCCCTCAACCCCTAAACCCTTCAGTTCCCCGACCCTCCAAGAAGGAGATGCTGAAGAGAGAGGGCGCGATCTTGTGGCACATGATGCTGGGCTCTTTTTTTAAGGAATTTTTAAGATATAAGTTACCATACTTCGGACTTATAAGGGCTCCTTCAAGGGATCTATAAGGGTTCTTTAAAGGGTTCAGGGTGTATGGTTTAAGTTGCCACAATGGGGATCTATAGTAAATTCTATGGTTTCGTTATTCTGGGAACTTAATATAAACTCCTTAACAAGAACCCAGGATGGGGCCTGCTTCCCCGTCTGCGGGGCTGAAAGCGCTTCGGTCTCTGCTCAAGGAGCGCCGGATTCAGACCTGGGTTCTATGGTGCAGGGCCTACTTAGAGGATCAGGGGACTTCAGCCACGGTTTAGGGTTTAGGGTTTATGGAACTTAGCAAGTAGGGGCCATAACCCCTAAACGCCACACCCAAGCCTATTAAGTACGATTCTGACAGGCAAAGCGCTTGCGCCCCCTGGGCTTATTGGGGAAACCAGGCCTAGGCGGGATATCGGGGAGACTGGGACCTTTCCGAACTCCGGTTTAGGGTTTAGGGTTGCAGGAACGCGGCAACGTAGGGAATCCTTGAGACTAGTAGTACGGTCTGACATAGTATCCTTTAAATATGGCGTTGTATTGCTAACTTCCAGAAACCCAACATGCTTGCAGTTTAGGGGGAGCCGTCGGCACTGTCCGAAAATTCATTATCCTTTTTGTTTAGGGTTCCTCCAAAGATCGCTACACCCTTAAACCCTGCACCCGAACCGTTGAACCCTAAACCCCACGCCCAAACCCCAAACCCTGAACCCTACACGTTCGCGCTCTGAGGGCCCAAGGGCAAAGGCCCACACAAACATTTCAGGGTTTAGGGTTCGGGTACATACATGCATCATAATTATAGATACTAGATACATTGGATACTAAACCACATTTGGGATATTTGTTGACAGGCAAAATCCAGTAAAGCATATACATCACCGCGCAAGGACTTCTCGGCATCAAAGGCCCCCAAACAGGTTCCGCGTAAACATGTTGGTGGAAAAATGTTCCCCAACATGTTTAGTACTCGACGTCGTACTGACAACATCACCTGGGAGTTTCCGAAACTTAGGGGTACTGTATTTTGGGATCCTTATAATAAGGATCCTACTATTCAGGGTACTATACTAGGGTCCCCTATTTTCGGAAACTCCCACCTTGGATTGATTCGGTTGGGCCCGAGATCGGCTGCATAGTGCTTCTTCGTAGCCGAGTTTATCAACTTTAAACTTTTTGGGATAATAAAAGCCTCTCAAAAACTGAAAATTTAAACTTTTTTGGGCTTATGAGATCGGCAACTAAGGTTTAGGGTCGAATAGGTTGCGGGGTTTGGGACTCACCATATTAGACACCCCAAAAGGACATAAGCATAAGCATTTTACAGGGCTATCCCTACCTTATTGAGCTTCATTGGGCCCTACCATAGACTGTAAATCATTAAACCCTTGCAAGACAGTAAACCCCTAGCAAAAGCTGTGTGCAACGTCAAAGGATCCCGAACGGAAGCGATAAACAAACAGTGAGATGGACAGGACAAGTTTTGTCTCCCTGGATCCTCAGGCCCCTTTGAGAATCCACAAAGGTATGTGAAGTAGGGTTGATAGATCAGAGGTTTTGCAGGTTTCCTTCGGAAGAATGGTGAATTTGCATCTTAGTTTTTTGTGTGTTTGGGTGAAACATGTACGGAGTCCATGTATTATACCCTAAACCTAAACCTCTAAACCCTAAACCCTAAAGCCCTAAGCCCGAAAACCCTACAGCCCTGAAGCCCTGAACTCTACGGCCCTAAACCCCTAAACCCTAAACCCGTCTCTTCAATCGTCTTATGCTTTTTTAGACATAATAAGGAGCCCTGTGGCATTTGTGCATTTTTCTCGGGCTTATACCTTGACCACCCTAAACCCTAAACCCCTAAATCCTAGACTCTAAACCCCTAAATCCTAGACTCTAAACCCCTAAATCCTAAACTCTAAACCCCTAAACCCGAAACCTGGACCCGAAGGAGCCGCCGGCCACTTCGTCGAAGGCCACGGAAGACGAAGCCGCAGGCCGGGGGGTGGATCCGAAGCTACTTGGGTTTAGGGTTTAAGGTTTCGGGTTTAGGGGTTTAGAGTTTAGGATTTAGGGGTCTAGAGTCTAGGATTTAGGGGTTTAGAGTTTAGGATTTAGGGGTTTAGGGTTTAGGGTGGCTAAAGGTATAAGCCCGAGAAAAATGCAGAAATTCCACAGGGCTCCTTACTATGATTCTGCCATAACGTACCCCGCAACTCTTCTCTGATGACTAGGGCTCTGATATTCTGGATTAGGGGCGGAAACCGAAGCCAGTCTTGTTCGGGGGGGGGGGGGGNGATGTTGGGTTTTGAATTTGGGATTTTGGGTTTTGGAATTTGGATTTTGGGTGAGGGGGGGGGAGTCTTAGTAGCTGAGTGGATACACTTTACACTTTTTGGGATAATATTACCCACTATAAAACTGAAAGTGTACACTTTTGGGGGGGCTTATGAACTCAGCAACTGAGGAGTGGAGGGGGTGTCTTGTACACCAGTGTATAGGTTTGGCTTTTGACTTTGGTATCTATAATATGTCATAGTGCGATACATATGGTCCATGCATAGGGTTCGATCGGTCTCGTAGGTTTCAGGGAAGGTGTTTACAAGTTGTGCAGAGCTTTAGAAGGGCTTACAGTCTTTAGTGCCTAGGCACTACTTCAGTCAAAAAATGCAGAAAACACTTTGGAGGATTTGTTTCATTTTGGCTTATCTGAAACTGAAGCACAGAAAACATGTTTTGTAGGGCTGCCTCCTCCCTCAAGATGACGATCCTCTGTATCATGGGATTTCGTCGGGTTGTAAGTACCCTAACTGGGGCTATAAGTAGATACAATTTCAAGTTGCCTCACATATATCGCTACTTACTAGGTCCCCTGATACCCCAACTACTTCCCGTAGTCCTGCTGGGGTTTTAGGTATTGAGCTCTTGCTTCTTTGGGCTTTGGGGCTTCAGTGCTTTAGGTTTTTGGGCTGTAGGGTTTTCGGGTTTAGGGCTTTAATGTTCTTAAGGGTAGTACCCTAAATAGTAGGATCCTTATTCTAAGGACCCCAAATAAGGTAACCGATTGGGGCTAGTGATAGGGTTCAGCGTGTAGGATTCAGCGTCTACGCTCTGAAACAGGGCTTTTGGCTTAGGGTCACAAGCCCCGCTACTTACAGTGTTCCAACCGCCTTTAAAGCCATTTAGGCCCTTCCATGCATCCAAAATGGCGTGCCTGAACTCTTCCCCAAAATGGCTTTTGTAGGGCCACAGCCCTGAGCAGAGAACCTAGACCTGACACCTATCTCTAAGGGTCTTTAGGGCTTAGAGCTTAAAGTAGGGCTTAGGGTTTAGGGCTTAGAGCTTAAAGGAGGTACTTGGGTTTGCGATGGTAGTTTCGTCAGGTGGGTCAGTATTAACTAAATTTGTTGAGTAGCAGTAGATGATTACTTGGACTCTGGGGTTCTAGCCCCACACACACACAGACACATGACCCAACGGCAGAACAAAATACCCAACACTTCAACACTTAGAGTAGGGTGCCTTCAAGTCAAAGGGTTTTACAACGGTTGCTGTGATATAGGAGTTTCCGAAAATAGGGGACCCTAATATAGTACCCTAAATAGTAGGATCCTAACTATCAGGACTCCAAAATAAGGTACCCCTAATTTTCGGAAATTCCCTAAACCCTAAACCCTTTATAGAACCCTTACAGGAACCCTTAAAGGATCCTTTTGAAGGAACCCTCAGGTGCCTTAGGTATCGTGACCCTTATTCAGAGTTCCTTCGGTCCGCCCGCCTTCTAGGCAGTGCCGCGCCTGACATGCTTCAAACTGCCGCTCTTCGCGTTCGTTCTGCGAAAAGCAGGCCGGCAATACAGGGGTCGAGTAATTACTCATAGCATCCCCTGGTGATCAGTCCAAATGTTTATACTGTCATGAACCGACAAAAGCTACAAGGAGAAGTCCTGACATACAAACCTTACTTTTTATATGTAGGTACTTTGGACCCTTGGTCAAGAAGGGGTTGCAAACAGATTTGAGTGAACTTCAATCGTCGTTGTTTAAACGTGCACTGTTCAAGTAGGGCTGCATAACTAATATGTGTGTGTATATAATACCTGGAGGCATTGCCGGATGCAGAAGACACGAATTAGGGACCCCAAAAGCACGTAAGCATAAGCATTCTATAGGGATATCCCTACCTGATTGGCCTTCATTATAAGGGGGGTTATATGGGATATCCCTATCCTAATTTTTGCCTATGTGTTTTTTTGGGGCCCTAACCAAACTAGTGTGACGTAGGATTTCTATGTCAATGGGAAGGATTTCCGCCAGGCTGCTGAGCGCTTCAGCGGTTTGGGTGCCGATGCAGCCGAGTGCATACCCAGAGAGCCCAATACCCCTTAATTAAGGAATATAGCTTAAATCATAATATGAAGCCCTATATAAGTTAAGCCATACTCCTTAATTAAGGGGTATTGGGCTCTCTGGGTACGTCGTGACGCAAACAGGTGGACCCCCCGTGCTGCCGTGAACTTCGACAAAGCTTCCACGGACCTGAAATCCTCCCATTCATGATGGGACGATTCACTTCATGCCTTCGTTGCACCAGTCTGTGTTTGCTGGGAAGAACCATCTGAAGACGAGCGCCGTCTTGCGAAAGGCTGCCGATATCTATATACATACATATATACAATACATGCAGAGAGAAAGCGAGAGAGAAGAGAGAGAGAGAGAGAGAGCTGAGTTAAGGTCAAACCGCATTGCTACCGTGCTTACATTGAGCCCCATGAGGATGGAACATGGATGAAGGATGATTAGTGGCGTTCCCTACTTGGAGGGTCGGGTGACTTACATAGTAAGTAGTTAGTTTATAGAGTTGTAAGTATCATAATTAACCCCAGTTAGGATCCTTTGCAGAGTACGCATAGCCCTACCCCTACCTACCCAGAGATACCCCTTAATTAAGGAATATAGCTTAAATCATACTATGAAGCCCTATATAATTTAAGCCATACTCCTTAATTAAGGGGTATTGGGCTCTCTGGGAGGTTGCCCGACTCTCCAAGTACTGTACCTGAAGGGCAGGGGGACAACTTAGTAGCTGAGTCTTTAGGCTTGTGGGGTTCATGTACTCCTACAATGTTGTAGAAGGTTAACCTTTTTTGGGCTAGGGTAACCAGCCTCTAAGACGATGGACCGCAAGCTCGATTTGTAATACAGGCCCAGAGAGCCCAATACCCCTTAATTAAGGAATATGGCCTCAAATATATGGGGCTTCATATTATGATTTAAGCTATATTCCTTAATTAAGGGGTATTGGGCTCTCTGGGTGAGTCCCAATACTTACTTAGAGGATCAGGGGACTTAGTAAGTAGGGTTATCAGTAAGGTAACATAGTTGTATCTACTTATAAACTTAATTGAGGTACTTATAACCCTTCGTACTATGTCCCATGATCCTCTGAGTAAGCAGTATCAGCAGTGCTGGTTCGTCAAAACACGTTTTGGTTATTTTATAGTTATATTGTCGCATACCCTACAAGACCCTGTTCTTGTTAAGGGCCACCCGCCATAGCTAAACTGTAGACATACCCTCGAAACCCTCGTCATTGAAGGCCCCTATATTGCCTATATAAGGAATTGAATCTTGCCCTTTACGGTTAGTTCATACCATACTACACACCAAAAAGAAGCTAGTTTAATGATCAACAGGCCCGTACCTAAATAACCATAGTAACCCTTATGCGAACGCTTTCAAAGAACCCTTGTAGGAAACACTAGTTTTCTCATTCAGAGCGGCTTTGCTGGGTCTTGGTAAAGAATTTAGTTTCGAGTTACCATATTGGTGACCCTAGGTAAATAATATGGTTTCTTTACTACAGTAACTGTAATTAGGTCCCTTGACAAGAACCCAGCTTGTCATGTCTAAATTGAAGCCAGCTTCGAGGTCGTCTGCACGCCAGCCGCAGACGCGCATCCTGGCCGCACCGGTGGGCCTCCTAAATACTACATAAGGGGGCTTGATTCACAAGTGGCAGAAGCCCCCCCTTTACATCCTCGATAATTACTCTGTCACGACCATGTTCCCTGGAAAACACAATTAAAAGTTGTCAAGGCCCCTTGGCCCACTTGTCTAATGTAGGAACCTGAGTAAGAAACCCTGGGCCTATAACCCCCAGATAGTAGGATTCATATAAGGAACCCTACAAAAGACCCAAGGTTCCTTAATCAGGTTCCTACATTAAACATTAAGGCCCGAGGCCCAATCGCAGCTGTACGCTCAAAGCTCGAATTCGCAGGCTGTTTCCCAGAAGCTCCCAAAACACTCGTGAGAATTCATCTTACCTATAGGGTCATACCCTACCCCTTTTTTAGGGTACCTAGCTTTATGGTTTGGATCTATTTTATAGAAAACTAGGTACCCTAAAAAGGGAGTAGAATATGACCCTATAGGTAAGGTAGGGTGCTTTCTTGAATCGGCTGTCCACATTACCCAATGTAAACCCCATGCGGTGCAGGAATGGGAAACTCTAGCTAGGTTCCTCAGAGAATTTGAGGTTTAGGGTTTCGGGTTCCGTAAGGGCTCTAAGAGCGGCACAGAAGGTTCATGTCAGGTTCCTTAAGAAGACTCTTTTCCTGTTGCATTCGGGCTCCCTTTTCGAACTGCAGGTTGTCCCCTGTGGAGTAGCGGCGAGTAGCGCATAGGGTAATCTAATACCCGTCCATAATCCCAAAGGGTCCTAGGTACTGTTATGAGATATACCTTCCCAAATCATTATAGCAACTCCTCATCTAGAAACCCTACATTTTACTATATCGGTACTTTGGAACCTTTGGGGAAGTAGTTTACTAAAGCCCAATAAGAAACCCTTTTTAGACCCTTAAACCCTAAACCCTTATAGATCCCTTTTCAGGAAGGTACTTTGGACAGACCCTGGAGGTCGAAGGACCAAGAATATTCCTCAAAGTTCCTTGTTATACCCAGAGAGGCCAATACCCCTTAATTAAGCAATATGGCTTAAATTATATACGGCTTCATATTATGATTTAAGCTATATTCCTTAATTAAGGGGTATTGGGCTCTCTGGGTAAGTACGGCAGTGCATGCCCCAATGCCCTGTTCCAAGCAGGAAGTTTCCACGACCCAGTTTTACATACCCCAGAACTTCATTCAAATTATGAAGGCTCCTGTATGTTATTCTTCTTCTTACTATTACTGTTATCATTACGTTGTGATTATTCTTCTCCCTAAACCCTAAACCCCTAAACCCTAAACCCTAAACCCCTTATGCCGCAGGAAACTCCGACGACGCATCGACGCGACTGCGACTGGCAATGGCCATGCGCAAGGCGCAGCGCGACCACTCGGCCGCGGAGATCGCCGCCGAACGAGTGCGGCAGCTAGTCTGGCAGCTCTAGGGTTTAGGGTTTAGGGTTGAGGGTTTAGGGTTTAGGGTTGAGGGTTTAGGGTTGAGGGTTTAGGGTTGAGGGTTTAGGGTTCAGGGTTTAGGGTTGAGGGTTTAGGGTTGAGGGTTTAGGGTTGAGGGTTTAGGGTTGAGGGTTTTGGGTTTAGAGTTTGGTCCTGCAGCTTTAGGGTTGCCCAGAGAGCCCAATACCCCTTAAGTAAGGAATATGGCTTAAATTATATAGGGCTGCATACTTTGATTTACGCTATATTCCTTAATTAAGGGGTATTGGGCTCTCTGGGTGAGGGTTTGGTTAACATAGAATCGGGTTCCTCTAGAGGGCTCTATATAATGGCTCCTTTAAGGATTCTATAAGGGATCTATATAGGGGCCTTAAGAATTGGAATAAGGTTTGAGGGGATATTATACCATAATTATAATAAGGAACCCCCAAGACCCTATTCTAATTATTAAGGCCCCTACATTAAGGGTTTCAGGTCTGATTAGGGCACAGGATTCTAAATTTCTCAGTAGCTAACGAAACCTAGCACTGAGACTTTTTACTTTAACGACCCATGAACTGGGCAACGAAGCTTAACACCCAGAGCTCATTCAATAGAATTCTTTTAAATCTTAGGAAGGCTTCCACCACAATTCCGGGTATACGGTATAGGCAGCTGGTCTTGGACTTCTTGGATTGGACTCTTAAAAAGGTTTAGGGTGTATGGGGGTACAGGGTTCAAGCTTTGGGGTTTAAGCTTTAGGTTTGTAGGGTTTAGGGTTTTAGGTTTGGGGTTATTTGTGGTTGAGGGTTTAGTTCCCAGAGACTCCAATATCTTTGAATTAAGGAATATACCTTAAATTATAGTAGGATCCCTAATACGATTTAAGGTATATTCCTTAATTACGGGCTATTGGGGTCTCTGGGTACCCTACACCCTAGAGATACCTTATAGATGCCTTAAAGGAACCCTTTAGATCCCGAAAGGGGACTCTGGGTTATGGGTACTAAACCCCTAAAACCCTAAACCCCTAAACCCTAAAGCCCTAAACCCCTAAACCCTAAACCCCTAAACCCTAAACCCCTAAACCCTACACCCCTAAACCCCTAAACCCTAAACCCCTAAACCCCTAAACCCTAAACCCCTAAACCCCTAAACCCTAAACCCCAAACCCCTAAACCCTAAACCCCTAAACCCGAAACCCGAAACCCTAAACCCCTAAACCCTGGATTTGGATGTTAAGTGTTTTGGAGGGGCCCCGGGGGTTTCGGGACTCTGTCAGACGGCGGGCTCCTTCGTAGATATCGTGGATGATATAAATTTTGGGGATCCTTTAAGGGTACCTTTAAGGGGTTCCTTTAAGGGATCTGTAGGGTTTTAGGGTTTAGGGTTTAGGTTGATGATATAAACCCTGCATTACCTTGTGGGAATTATGGTACATTTCCTACACTATGGGAATTAAGGTACATTCCTTCTTATGGTTAATGCAGGATTTATATCATCAACCATATGCTTGGAATAAAAACACACTGGATGGATGTGACAAAACTCGATGCCCTACCGTAGGGGCCTTAATAACTAATTAGAAAATTGTTTGGGGGTATATTATACTGTAGCTATAGCTATAATCAGGAACCAACCAAAACACTACTCTAATTATCAATTGAGGCCCCTGCATTACACCTTCAAGCTCGAAACCCGGAAGCCTAAACTCTGAACCCTGGACCCCAAAAACCTGAACCCCGCAAAGGAACCCTTTTATGGTAACGCTTTTTGTTGATCCCTTACATGAACCATGATCATATTATTAAAGACCCCTCCCTAAACCCCTAAACCCCTAAACCCTAAAGACCCCTATATTCCCCCCCCTCCCCCCCCGCCCCCCCACTCTCCCGAGGCCCTGGTTCTCGTGAATCTTTGGAGGTTGAGCACGTTCTGTTGTTCCCAGAGAGCCCAATACCCCTTAATTAAGGACTATGGCTTAAATTATATAGGGCTTCGTATTATGATTTAAGCTATATTCCTTAATTAAGGAGTATTGAGCTCTCTGGGTTGGTCCCAGTTGACTGCGGCGCTTCATAGCCAGGGCGTAGGGTTCAGGGTTTCTGGTTTACGGGTTTAGGGCTGAAGAGTTTCGAGTTTCAGGGATCTGAGTTTGGTGGTTAAGGCTTCGGGTTCAGCTCGCACCCCGCCCTACAACAACAGCCTGAGGGGCACCGAAGACCACTCGAATGACAAGTTTGTTTGTGTGATTACCTTGCAAATTAGTTCGGACCTGTTCCTTAAAGGAACCATTATGGAATACAAGTGTATTTTTCTACTTGGTTACTTCAAACCCCAGCTATATGATTATGAGGGCTCCATACGGGCATTGAGCTATTGTACAGGGGTTCATCGAATTCAACATAAACTAATTGCTGGTTCCGTTGGTATAGGGGACTTGGGAAGCCCCACAAGCCCTAATCCCCAAGTCGTAAAGCCCCTAGATCCCTAAACCCCAAACCAACCCTGAACCCTAAACCCAAAGTTAAAAAAAAAAAACTAAACCCTGGCTATCCCTGGCCCACAGCTTCCGAGGCAGCTCAGCACGAGCACCCGAAGCGACCGCAGCGTCGCGACCAGGAGGCTGCGCAAGGCGGCTCAAAACATTGAGCCTTGGAGCCCAAAAGCCTGAAGGGCTCCTTTAAGCGTTCCTCGAAGGGTTCTTAGGGTTCCTTTAAGGGCTCCTTGAAGGGTTCATTTACAGGTTCTTGGGGTTCGTGCGTTCTTTGAAGGGTTCTTACTTAGGCTTTCTTGAAGGGTTCTCAGGGTTCGTCGAAGGGCTCTTAGGGCTCCTTCAACAGTTCTTAGGGTTCCTTAAAGGGTTCTTAGGTTTCCTTTAACTGGGCCTTGGAGTACCATACTTTAATACTTTTCCTGGTTACCTAAAAGCCCAGTTAAAGGATTCTTAGGTTTCCGTTAATTAAGAGACATGCTGCCCAGATTAATTGACCAATCATCGGTCGTGGTGCCACACAATAAACGACATGTGCAAGAACATGCCAGCTGTGCTTGTTTACTACAGGGGCTTAAACAATTACCGATAAAATTGTGGGGATTCCTTATTATAACTATATGATAATGTCCCCCCAAAACCCTATTTAAAAACAATTATTAAGGCCCCGATATTATAGAAACAGAACCCTACTATAGATCCCTTATAGACCCCTTTAAGGGAGCCCTTTAAGGAACCCAATGCTAACTATTACGGCCCCTTGTTTAAGGTTTAAGGGTTGCTTGACAAAGCCGCCTTCGTTCCCAACTTTCCGAACGCCAAGAAAGCACCAAGTTCGCCTCCAACTACTTTGCCAATACTATTTTGGGGGGTTCCTTATTATAACTATAGTATGATGGGCCCCAAAGCCACATATTAAGGCCCCTATATTAGCGGCAGAGCGGACCTTAGCCAAGTGGTATCATCTTCACGGAAGGGGCGAAGAAGGTTGTTTTCTGGTTGCTGCTGCCGGCAAACCCCCAATAATCCCAGCACCGCGACAAGCCGTAGTCAGAAGATGGTTGTGTGCTAAGGCCAGTCTTAAGACCATTATGACCGCCAAGAGTGTTATGAGTGCCGAGAGTAAACACAAGAAGCCTGCAGCAACATAGTGTAGCTACCGAACCCTGTGTACTCCAATACCACCTTCAAGTTTGAGGTCTCACTAGTCAGAGAATAGCAAGAAACAGGGTGCACTCATTTTGGAGGGGGTTCTAAGCCCCTTACAGATCTTCCTCCAATCCCTGCAACCTACGTTATAGAGTCCTTCAAGACCCTTTACAGATCCCTCAAAGCATCATCTGACAACGGGACTCTAATCTTGCCCTGTTAGTTGGAGGGTCGGGGGACGTAGTAAGTAGTTATTTCACAGAGCTTTCTGTATCATAACCCCAACCCTTTTAGGGTACTTCTAGCTCTACACTTATTACCTACTTCGTCCCCGACCCTCCAAGTACTCTGAAGCCTGACTAAGGAAAATACACGCCTGGCGTTCGAAGCCGTGATCCGTAGAGAGTCCGTCACCCAAGCACGGGCCACCCGGGTGCAGAATGCGCAGTTGCTCCTCGCCTTCACAGACCGGGCCTGCCTAGACACTCCAAAACCCCTCAATCAAATGAATGAATATACCCAGAATCAAAACACTAAGTCTCCGACGGTATGGTACTGCATTATGTTGCTTGATCACGGGTTTTGGTGTCTCTGGACATGGAGGGCTTATTGCATGTAAGCGGCTAAAGCCATGTCTTCGGCAGTGTGTAGGACTCGCAGGGCACCAGGCAGGTATTATAGGCCGGCTGCTATAGGGAGGTCATGCTCCCAGAGACTCCAATATCCCTGAATTAAGGATATACCTTAAATCATATTAGGGATCAATAGTAGGATCCCTAATATGATTTAAGGTATATCCTTAATTCAGGGATATTGGAGTCTGAGGGCTGTCGGGCCGAGGAGGTTGAGGATTTCCGGGTTTTCGCCGGGGGTCCTTCAAAAGTTCCTTAACGGGATCTATAGGGTTCCTTAAAGGGCCCCGATCGCTATCTAAGTCAAAGTACCCAGACCCCGGGAGGATCCAAAAAGTAGATCCCTTAATGGGGGTTCCTAGACTTAGTAGCTGAGTGGATGCACTTTACACTTTTTGGGATAATATGACCCACTATAAAACTGAAAGTGTACACTTTGGGGGGGCTTATGAACTCAGCAACTAAGTATAAAGTACCCTTAGCAGTATAGGGCCCCAAAGTAGGGGATCTACTTTCTAGATCCTCCCGGGGGTCTGGGTACTTTGACTTAGATAGCGAACGGGGCCCTTTAAGGAGCCCTATAGATCCCTGTAAGGAACCCTGTAAGGATCCTCCCCGGGGTCTGGGTTTTGGTTGCAAGGCAAAGGCCCGCAAGCCTGAACCCCGGACCTGAAGCCCAGAGAGCCCCCTTAAACCCCTCTTTTTAAGGAATACCGAGGGTTCCTTAAAGGGCTCCTTAAAGGGATCTATAAGGGGTTCTATAAGGGAATTATAAGGAATATTGATTTAAGCTATATTCCGTAATTAAGGGATATTGGGCTCTCTGGGAAGCCCCTAACCCCAAGCCCCTCATGCGGCAGTTGTTTTCGTACCGGATTCTACACGGGAGTTTCCGAAAATAGGGGACCCTAATATAGTAGCCTAAAGAGTAGGATGCTTATTATAAGGACCCCAAAATAAGGTACCCCCTAATTCTCGGAAACTCCCACACAGACGGAATTGCCTAAAGCAATCACAAAGTCGGCAGCCCAGCTTCTTGCAGACAACACACTCCTCGTCTCTTGAGAGCTGGAGAAGACTCCAAACTCCCTGAAGTAAGAAATACCCCTCAAACTACAATGAGAACCCTAACTTGATTTAACATAGATTCCTCAATCAAGTAGTCTTGGAGTCTCTAGGAGGTGATGCGTGCTCTGGAACCAAGGAAGCCAAGCTGTTTGGGGGTTAGGGTTTAGGGGTTATAGAAATTGTATAGGGTTTGGGTCCGGAGTTTTGGGGGGTTTTGGGGGGTTTTGCCGGGTTTTGGGGGGTTTTGCTTTTGCTTTTGTTTTCTGGGCTGTGGGCTCCGGGGGGGTTTTGGGGGGTTTTGCTTTTGCTTTTGCTTTTGCAATTTGATTTTTGGATCTGGGGGAGGGCTGGTTTTTTGCTGGGCTGGGCTGTGCTGGGCTGGGCGGTTTTTCTTTTTGCTTTGGAATTTGATTTTGGCATCTTGGGGACGGCTGGCGGGTTTTGCTTTTTGCTTCTGCCGTTCTGGCTGGGCTGGGCTGCCGCTGGGCTTGGCTGGGCTGGGCTCTCCTCACGCACGTTTTAGGGAAAATTCGAAACGAATGAAAATGCAATACGAAGCGAAACTCACACAATTTCTATTTANGGCTGGGCTCTCCTCACGCACGTTTTAGGGAAAATTCGAAACGAATGAAAATGCAATACGAAGCGAAACTCACACAATTTCTATTTATCCTGCTCTTGAGGGTTTAGGGTTTAGGGGTTAGGGTTTGGGGTTTGGGTTTAGGGTTTAGGGGGTTTGGCAAATGGGTTTTAGCACGGATCAGTCCCCCCAGCCGGGGTCATGTCGCAAAACTTAAAACCTCAAGCTCCACAATCCTAAAAGCTTCAGAGACTCCAAAACCCCTTCATTAAGGAATATACCTTAACTAAAAATAGGATCCCTAATATGATTTAAGGAATATTCCTTAATTAAGGGATATCCCTAATATGATTTAAGGAAGTATTAAGGAGTATCCCTAATATGATTTAAGGAATATTCCTTAGGGATATTGGAGAATCTGGGGCCCCTTTCGGCTTCAAGTCATCAACAAGGGGCTCAACACTAGCTTACCATAGTAGGGAAAACATGCAAACCATTTTGCCCTATGTCCCATTAAAGCAACTAGGACCCAGAGTAGGCCCTTATTCCCTATTTTTTGGGTTCAGGTTTTCTTATAACCCCCTTTAAACCAAAAAGGGCACCCTTTTTATTCCTAGGTTACTCTGGGTCTAGGCAAGGTAAAGCAAGCTGGTTCCTCATTACAAATATAGTATTACGGGCCCCAAAACGCTATTCTAATTATTAAGGGCGCCTATATTAGCAACCCGTAGGTTTCATAGCAAAGAGGCGGAGGGAGAGAGGGAGGGAGGGAGGGTGCTTAGTTATGGGGTATTGGGCTCCGCTTGTGAAGTCTGAATGAATTTTAAGCATTAGCTGATATATTCCTTCTGGGTCCCGATGCCTTAATTGTACTATACCCCAAGGACGGACACGAAATGTGAATGTCCCAAGTAGAAGCCTGCTCAACTCAGGCACCGGCCGGCAAGAGGCAGACGTCCCCCGAAGCGCAAGCGTCTTTGAGGCTGCGGCCCCAGATGTTCTCAGTGCAGGTTTCAGCTCCTACAGTTCGTGATCTGTTATCGTATGATTTTGCAGTTTCTTCCTTCCCTTTGTCTTATAGCGTAGCTTGCCACCAAGACTTTGTTGGCAGCAGCGCCAACTTGCGCGTAAGGGATTGCAGCTGTCGCTATTCTTCATCCGGCAAGTGTGGCATTTGCAGTATGAGGGCTGTAGATACCAAGATTGGCAAATAGCAACTGCAATTCTTTCAGGGTTTCATAAAACGTATATGCATGCATCTACATGTACATATAACGGGCAAAACAGCATTTCTTCCAGCATGCGTATGCACAGAGATATCTATACGCACATGTGTACATACCTACCTACCTACCTACCTATCTACCTACGTACATGCCAGCATGCATGCATGCTTATACACACATACACGTACATGTGTACATATATATATATATATATACAAATACATCTACATATACATGTACATCTACATCTACATGTACAAACATATATGTGTATACATACATAAGTATATATATATGTGTATACATACATACATACATACATACATACATGCATACATCTGTATGTATGTGAATACATATGTATGTACATATGTATGTATGCATATATCTATAAGATGAGCATGTAAGCAGGTGCACAGCGCTGCGCGCGGCCACAAGCCGGGTTCACGAAGACACCCTGCATGTCCGGCTCACTTCAGACACATGCCGTCCCTCAGGCCTTGCGATTTTAACCCGGGGCCCCCAAAAAGGATAATGTAGGAACCTGATTAAGAAACCCTGGGCCTATAACCCCAAAGTAGTAGGGTTCATATAAGGAACCTTAAAAAAAAGGCCCAGGTTCCTACATTATGTGCCCATGCCTTTGACCGGGACATCCCTGGCTTATTTGGCTTGGTGAAATGAAGGTTGCTAAAGCCTAAACCCTAAACCCCCTATTCTAGATTTATGGTTCGTTGGTGCCCCCTGTGAAGCTCTCCGATCCCAGGCCTTCCAAAATAGTGGCTTTGTTTGGAGTTTGGGGTTCAGAGGTTAGAGCTGCGTGGGTTTAAATGTTTACTCTACAGTAGTTCGGGGTGTTGGGGGTAGGGCTAACGGTTATGAGAAGCCTAAGTTTATGCTGTAGAAGATCGGAAGCTCTATCGCAGACGATTAGCAATGAAGACGAACGCATTTTAGAAGAGCCTGGGAGAAATGCCTGGGTCTCACAGTACTACCCATGTGCCCCTTTAGTACTTTCGGGTTCAGGGTTTTCGGGATTCGGGGTATTGTACAATATGAAACAGATCTCCGCTAGTACTTTAGGGTTCAGGGTTTAGGTTTCAGGTTAACCCTAAACCCTAAACCCTATACTGATCAGTATGACAGAGATCCTGTATTGCTACAGGGAGACTGGGGGACGAAGATGCTCAACACTCGAATCCCCAGATCACTGGGCCCAACTCCCCAGAGGCTCCACAAGCCGTGAATGAAGGAAGACCCTTCAAATTAGAGGAGGAGCCCTTATATGGATTAGGGGATATATATATATATATATATATATATATATATATAGATATATAAAGTCCTTTATCAAGGATATCGTTTGAATTGTAGCCGGAATCCAGGAGCCCTTAGTATGATTTAAGGTTTTTTCCCTAATTCAGGGGTTTTGCAGTCTCTGGGTCTCACCAGCCGCACGTCTGTGCCGCCGACTTACGGCGATCTGCCCAGAGACTCCCACCCTAATCCCAAGCCCTAAACCCGAACCCCTGACTCCCAAACCGGTTTAGGGTTTAGGGTTTACCTTTAAGCAATATACCTTAATCCTATCAGGGTTCCTATCCAAATTTATGGTACAATTCTGCTTGAAAGGGTTTTGGAGCCTCTGGGCGGCTCACCAGCGAATGTCCTTGAGGACCAAGCCGACAGCAGTTTAACGCTCAGCTGTACCACAGGAGTCGGCATCTGGGGTTTATCGCATCGAGGTGGGAATCGGTATCATTAGTAAGAGTACCCCAGTATAGTCCCCGCAAGACCCAGCATATTTGTACTACAGTATAACCCCAACAACCCTGTGCTAATTATCAAGGCCTCCAGATAGATAGAGCCCATCGCCCTAGTTCAAGAGGTGTTGGTTGAGGTATTGAGACGTCTCGAATATGCACAATGGACTCCTGAGTCCAAGACTTGCCCCAGAAAGCCCAAACCCTGCAAATGAAGAAGTTCGCTCCAGCAAATGTAGAGAGGTCCAAATTCCTAGGTGTATACTTGTTTGTCTTTTGTGTATCTGGATACCCATGTCACAGCTTTGTTTATGAATCCGAACAAAGGTGCATTGCTTTAAAAACGGTTCTCGCTGAGGAGGACCTTCAAACCTGGAACAGCAGGGCCAGGCTGTAGTAGCCTGATGTAGGTGTACTTGTACCGTACTGAGAGACACAGCCCTAAACCCTAAAAACTCTAAACCCTAAACCCTAAACCCCTAAACCCCTAAACCCCTAAACCCTAAACCCCTAAACCGCTCAGGAATTAGGGTTTGAAGGTTTAGGTTTTGGGGTTGCCGTTTCAAGAACCAGGGTTTGCCATGAGGCTTAGACGTTACGGTAAGGGCCTTAATGATTAGAACAGGGTTTTGGTGGTTCCTGATTATAATTGTAGTAACTAACTGTAGTATAACATACAGTACCACCAAACCTTCTTCTAATCATTATGGCCCCTACATTAAGGGTTTCACGAGAACCGTCAGATCTAAAGCCTAAAGCCTCAAGCCGGTCCTCAAGGTCTGATCCTTAACGCTCGCCCAAACCCGCTCGGTTTAGGGGTTTTGGGTTTAAGGTTTATAACTCCTACTACAGTGAATATCCTGGGCATTGAAGCCCTCAAAACGCGCTACCCAGTGGCTTCGGAGGATACCTATACCTTAACCCTGAAAAACCTACCTTTTAGGGGTCCTTATTATGATTTCCTTGCACAATAGTATTATATAAGTCCTTAAAACGGTAGGTTATCAGGTAAGTCTTACGCAATTCTCCTGAATCACAAGGTGCGCCTGTGGGAGCTCTGAAAGGAAGTTTGCTTGCGTTGCGACCATTTCTGAAATGTCTCGAGCCAGGGACTCCAATATCCCTTAATTAACTTGGTAGCTGAGTGGATACACTTTACACTTTTTGGGATAATATGACCCACGATAAAACTGAAAGTGTACACTTTTGGGGGGCTTATGAACTCAGCAACTAAGTTAAGGAATATACCTTAAATTATAGTAGGATCCCTATATTTAAGGTATATTCCTTAATTAAAGGATATTGGAGTCTCTGGGAGTAATTATTGCCTACCCCACGCAGCGCAGAAGTGCAAAATGTCCGCGCCAGGATTCCAAGTTTCCCTCCATTAAGCATGAAACCTAAGGCCATGTTAGCGATGTTCCTAAGTCCTCAGCCCCTCCACCCCAACCCCTGCACCCTACGACCCCGTTGGCTAGAATTAGGATATTCAAACAAAAATTAGCCCAAACAGGAAGTACCGTCGAAACTGTGTTATGCGTGCCTTATGTCCTAAACCTCTACAGCTGTAAACCCTGCAGCGCTAAACTCAAGCCCCCCATAGAAGCCGTAAACCCCGAAACGAGACTCCCCTAAGCCCTAAACCCGAAACCCTTAAATCCTAAACTCAAGCTCTGAACCCTTGAGGTCTGCATTGAGTTTGACGCGTCCTCAGAGCACAGAGCTTTAAAGTGCGCTCGGAAACCCCCCCCCCACAAGTAGTGATGTGCGGCTTCCCTCATTGAGCTCTTAGAGGCTTTTATGTTGATCTTATGCGGTTCTTACAAAGCTTCGTGGCTTCTTACAGGGTATTATAGGTTGCTGTACGGGTGTTCAGGGCTTGCAACAGGGTTAAAGGGCTACGGCTAAGGTTTTGGCCTAAACCCCTGATCAATGAACCCTTTCCTTTAAAGCAGGGAGTACGATGTAGATCCCAATACTGAGAGGTCCCGAAGACAGTGCGGCGTAACTGATCTTTCAAATGGATCCAGCGAGTCTTCAACGTAACTCAGACCGCGCCCAAGGGCTTTATAGTAGAAGCACAAAAGTTGGAAACCCAGTAGCCTCAATCCTTAAGAGTAATGTATAGGGAATTCCAGCACTATTTGTCATTAATCCGGTTTCCAACCTTTTTGAGGCTTACTGTAATAGTTTCCCAAAGCTACAATGGCTTCTTATTGGAATCTGGACCTTTACCTCTGCATGGTAGTAACTAGCGTTTTTGGCCTACAGCTCCGTCAACTCCACCTACAGCCAAAACCCAAAAGGCATTGACGCTAAAGCTGTGCATGTGGGTGAATCACTGAATTAGGGTTCCCTTCAGCGTCCCTTATATAAGGGCGCCATACTATTTGACTTAAAGAGGGATCAAGAACTTCCCCTAAACCCTAAACCCTAAAGGAGCCCTTACAGGTAAAACCTGAGCCGCCAGGATTCTTCTGCTTGGGCCTCCTGGTGCTCTGTGACGACGAAGAATGAAGACAAAAGAGCGGCGAATGCGAGAGGGAGGTAACAATGAGATACGATTGATGATAGGAATCCTGCATCACCGTAATAAGGTATGTATCATAATTCCCATAGTTTAGGGTCCTTGAGGTAATGCAGGTTTCATATCATCAACCGTAGCTCCTGGGTTCCGAATCAGATCTAGAGGTTTCAATGATTAGTAGTCGTCGCCTTCGTCGTCGTCGTAGTAGTAGTAGTAGTCGTCGTAGTAGTAGTAGTAGTCTAGTATGCCGTTTTCTCTGTAGCATCACGGACTTGGCAAGCAGGGTAAGCGCTCTAGGCTTGTCGGACTACCGTCCTTGTCTATAACCGCCTCACCAAGTCCGCTGATGCATTTAGCACCAGAAAAGCTACAGTCGACGTGCTTTGGAACTCTAAGAATAGGAAGCAAGGTTTAGGGCTTGGGGATTACCTTGTCCCCAAACCGAAGCCCCGATAGCGCCCCGCTACCGAAACCATGATACAGAGCGCTTAAGACCCTGCGGGGTTTAGGGTAAGGCCTTATGGGAGTTTCCGAAAATAGGGGACCCTAATATAGTAGCCTAAAGAGAAGGATCCTTATTATAAGGACCCCAAAAAAAGGTACCCTGATTTTCTGAAACCCCCTTATAAACCCGTAGGTAGCTAAGTTGGGAGGATAAGAGAACCGAGTCTGCCAGCTGCACCACTCTGATGAGTGTTTTCCGTGCGCATACTATAGGGGCCTTAATAACCTATGCTATTTGGGGGGTCCTTCCTATAATTATAGTATAACGGGCCCCAAAACCCTATTCTAATTATTAAGGCCCCTACATTGCAATATTTGCAGAAATGACCGACGTTTCATGTTTTTCGTGGTAGAACAGGGCCTTCTGCGGCTTAGAGGGTTGCACAGGTTCTAATTTCGTATAGGTGGTTGTCAAGATTATGGTCCTTTTGGGGGTCCCTAATATAGTACGGCACATAGTATTTAGGGTACCCAAAAAAGGGACCATAATTTTGACAACCACCCATATCAATCAGGTAGTTGCCCTCGTACAGGGCCCTTAACAGTTGGAACTGTTTCCTGGTATTTAACAATATGTATGTATATAAGGGCTACAACGGGGTATGATTAGTTGAGGCATGAGTAGTCAGACACCTATACCACCAGCAAAGAGTCGCGTCTCGAAACACGGCGTTCTAGGTCTATCATTTCACTTGGGCAATACATGTGGGAGGTTCAGGAGACTTCGAGGCTCATGGGATTTAGTAAAGAAAGGTTGTAAGTCCCTTAGTTAGGGTTACAAGTGGGCATACCCACAGTTTTGTCATTCATAGCCCTATCTACTAGGTCTTCTGAACCTCTAGGTACGGATCCATGAGCAGGAAGATCCTAAGCCTCTGCGGCAGAAGCGATGAGGCTGCCACGGTTCCAGCACAAGCAGGTCCATGCCTATAACACGCATGCATTTCGCCCGGCAGCCCTAAACACTACAAGACCCAGTCGGAAAACAGCCGTAAACCCGGTGAAGTTCTCAAGCCCACGCAGCACAGATGACCATGGCACTAGTACGTCCCGTGGCCCGTACATAGTTTTCGTATGATATACCAGGGAACCCCAGTTCCGCACACATGGCCCTCATATTCTGGCGCCCCAGTGGATTCCGAATTCTGCATCTCAGATCTTGAGTTGCCGGGGTTTAAAGAACCCAGAGAGCCCAATACCCCTTAATTAAGGAATATAGCTTAAGGCCTAGGGGTTCCATAAAGGGCTCCTTAAAGGGATCTGTAAGGGTTCTATACGGGAATTAAGGAATCTAGCTTAAATCAAAATATGAAGCCCTATAAAATTTAAGCCATATTCCCTAATTAAGGGGTATTGGGCTCTCTGGGAAACCCCTGTAAGGGATCAAAAGGTCCACGATTAGGTTGCTGTCTCGTCATGGTCTTCGGCGTCACAGATGGCTTCGCCACAGACCCGGACTGCATCCTGGAATGTGGGTTTAGGGCTTAGGTTTCGGGGTTTCGGGGTTTAGGGTTTAGGCTTAGACTTACTACGAAGTTGCCTTCAATATTCAGACGATCCCTTGACAGTCTAGGTTAAGTATTATTTCTTCTTTAATGATGATAATGGGCCCTCCTTCGGCCAGGATTGAGCAAAATATCCAGGTCGGAAAAACAGTTCTACCACTAGTTGTGGCCCCTTTAGCCTGCAGCTGCTATAAAATCACGCTATAATAGACCCCAAAACCAAAACCCCAAACCCCAAAACCCTACTCTTACTATTTAGGCCCCTATCCGGCGGAGAGAAGACTTTCTGGCACAGGCTGCATCACTCGAGGCTCTGCTTTATGGGATCTCGGCACTCAATAAGTCGTCCATAGGTAGACTTTAACCTTCAGGATTTAGACTTTAGAGTTTTAGGGTTTAGGGTTTAGGGTTGGGTTTAGACGGAGCTTTCAGTACTACCCCCCCTCTGGACATACGCGCAAGCAGTTTGAATGGTTTTCCCTACTTGACATGATCGGGTTTGATTCTACGTGGTTTATGTGGGATATAAATGCGCATGTTCATAAGTAGAGTTGTAGTAAAGGTTTCATAAAGATCGTATCTCCTAAGCCCGAGGCCCTGAACCCTAACCCGATGTGATTGTCAACCACCCATCCGGTTTGGTGCTTAAGGGTTCGGATTCATCACATTTACAGGTTTCGGGTTCTTACAGCTTGGCTTAGTAGCTGAGTGAGTAGCCTTTAACCTTTTGAGGTTTATATAATCGTACCACCATATTTGCAAAGGTTAACTTAGTTAGGATGCTCACCCCTGAGCCCTAAACCCTCAACCCCTAAACCCTATAAACCCCATAAACCCTCAAGATCTAGGGTACTCACCCTAAACCATAATCTGGCGGTCGTCTGAAAGGGGAAACCCAAAGGGTGCTAGGTACTGTTAGGGGGGGTTTAGGGTTTAGGATTTAGGGTTTATACCTTCCCAAATCATAACAGTAATTCGTAATATAGAAACCCTACGTTCTACTATATCGGTACTTTGGAACCTTTGGGGAAGTAGTTTACTAAAGCCCCATAGGAAACCCTTATAGATCCTTAAACCCTAAACCCTTATAGATCCCTTTTAAGGAACCCCTAAACGTCTGAAAGGGGAAGCTTCTACACAATACTACACACTTCGAATACCCTAAGTAGTAGGATCCTTATTGTAAGGACCCCAAAAGAAGGTACCCCGAATTTTCGGAGGACCCTTTGGAACCTTTGGGGGAGCTTCTTGTCCCCGGGGCCAGGATGAAGCTGGGATCCTCGCCCCTAGGGTTTAGGGTTTAGGGTTTCTCCAACTCGTCACATCTACTCTCTGGTTCTTAGTAGGGAATAGGGGGAATGGATCCCTATCCCAGAGAGCCCAATACCCCTTAATTAAGGAATACCTAGGGTTCCTTAAAGGGCTCCTTAAAGGGATCTATAAGGTTTCTATAAGGGAATTAAGGAATATAGTTTAAATCATAATATGAAGCCCTACATGATTTAAGCCGATTAAGGGGTATTGGGCTCTCTGGGTACAGTTACAAGTACAGCAGTTCGGGCACTTTTTGCTAGACGTCTCTTCATGACCTACTTCTTACTACCCATAGGCCCCAAAGTAGTTCCTTTTTGGGATTACCTTATAGAATTCTAAATATGAACCCCAAAAAGGAACTACTTTGGGGCCTGTGGGTGAGCCGCCTAAAAATCCTTTTGAAAAGGATAAAGCACAACGCCGAAATTTCAAAGGACAAGGATCCCGGAAGCAAGCCCCGAACCTTGCAGCCTCTGCTTGGCACCGCAGGAGATGGGAATGGCGGCTTAGTAAGTAGGGCTATAATTAAGGTAACTATAGAAATGTCTACCTATAACCTTAATTAAGGTACTTATGACCCTACTTACTACGTCCCCGGATCCTCCATGCAGGAGATGGGAATGGCGGCCGTCCCGGTCTTTGGATTCCTGATCTTCTTCTTCTCGATCTGGAACTTCATCATGTCGCGTCGCCGGACGGCAGATCACGGGTACACGGGTTGAGGCGTAGGCCCCTTAATGGAACCCTTAACCGCAAGCCGTTATCCGTGTGCTACATTTAGAGTGGTTGTACTTGCAGTGTCAGGTGAAGCTTTGCTGTAAGCAGGGTATGCCTACCAGGGGTATTTAAAACCCTACAAGTACTTAAGACCTCCTCACTTTGTCGCCCGACCCCCAAGCAATAGGGGGGTTGGAAGCTCTAATATTGATGATACTATTTCCGCTGGTTCCTTCTTACAGTTATGCTAGAATATGCCCGGTAACCCTATAATTATTAAAAATAAAAACAGTTAAGACCCATAGTATAGAATGCTTTCTCATTTGGTACCCATTATAGAACATTGCCGCCGTTTGGAAACACAGGTCTCCGCGCCATCCAAATCTGTAACCTCATCACTAGGTCGCCTTTACAGTTTATTTTCATAACGACTCAAGCGAGCACGCAAAGTGGGGGCTCCCAAATATTAGGGTTTAGCGTTTAGGGTTGAAGGTTTAGGGTTTACCCTAAGGCTCCATGTACACATATAGTATATACTTAGGCCTTAAAAGTACCTGTATAGGGAGCCCTTTAAGGCTTAAGTATCTACTATAAAGGTACATGGAGCCTTTGGGTTAGGGTTTAGGTACACCCTCGCTTGTTTTTGGGAACCTTAAACCCGATATGGGAGTTTCCGAAGGTTAGGGTACCTTATTTGGGGGGTCCTTACAATAGGGATCCCACCGTTTAGGGTACTATATTAGGGTCCCCAATTTTCGGTAACCCCCATATACTGTTTGCATACTTGGGCGCATTGGGTTTGGGATCTCCCGATTAAACGCCCTAAGCTCCAAGCGCTAAGCCCTAAACTTGAAGAATAGAAAGACACGGTGCCAGTGCGATCACGAAAGTACTGAGGAGCCAAGATAAGCCTTGGGACCCAACTTCCTAGCAAACCTCCAGATCCTCCTCCGTCTTCAGTGTTCAGGCTTTTTGTGTTGAAATATTCAGGGTTCTGTCAGGGTTTAGGGGGCTTCCCAGGTATGGCCGTAAGCGCAGTGCTTCGAAACACAACTTTTCAACTTTCGGGGCTCGTATCAGGTAGACGTATTCTGAAAGTTCGAACGTTTTACTCCATAGGTTTTGGTGAGTGAGTACTTCAGAGGAAAACATGTTTACAAGTGTTACAAGTGTAGCTGCCCTGGTTCTTATATAGAAGCATAAACTACTGTTGATGGACAAAATCCTGCATTACCCATTATAAGGAATATACCATAATTCCCATAGTTTAGAGTCCTTAAGGTCATGCGGGATTTTGTCCATCAACCGTATTACCAAAAGTGCTCCTTGGGGTTCCTAAACGGAGCCCAAAACGCGATTTCAAGTATTTAGGCCCTTACATTGACCGACCTGCGGGGGTGAACCCCGCAAGGAGGGACCCCATAGTACTTAGAGGATCATGGGACTTAGTAAGTAGGGTTACAAGTAGGGTAACTAGAGTTATATCTACTTATAACCTTACTTATGGTACTTATAAAGGTACTTATAACCCTACTTACTAAGTCCCATGATCCTCTAAGTAGTATAGGGGCCTAAATACTGTTCTGGGGGTTCCCTATTATAACTAAAGTACCATGCGCCCCAAAACCTATTCCAATCATTAAGGCCCTTATGACCATCTTCAACATATTCTTGAGAACCAAATCCTAAAGTCCTAAACCCTAAACCCGAAATCCTAAACTCTTAATTACCAAGTCCACAACCCTAATCGTGAAGCCATCATTTCTGCAGGAGAACTAGGGGGTTTAGTGCTTACTTAGAGGATCATTGGACTTAGTAAGAAAGGTCAGAAATAAGGCCCTAAACCCTAAACCCTAAACCATAGTTATATCTACCTATAACCCTAATCAGGGACTCGGAACCTCCTCTACTTGGAGGGACTTGTGTGAACTACAATAAAAACGGTCCTAATTGGGGATAGGGTACTTACATAGTTCTATAGAATAACTACTTACTAGGTCCACCGACCCTCCAAGTAAGTAGGCTCGGGGAGATCAGGCCTGGTACTCCACATGTGGGCCGGGTTTGCGAAGAACCCCACCGTCCAGAACTGCATCTTTGCGACACTGGGCTCAAGGTATGAGCGCTCGAGTTCAGGGTTTCAGTTGTGCGAGTTCTTAGTAGCTGAGTGGATACACTTTACACTTTTTGGGATAATATGACCCACGATAAAACTGAGAGTGTACACTTTTCGGGGGCTTATGAACTCAGCAACTAAGAGTTTTCAGCTAAAACCTAAACCTTAAGCCCTCAGGATTTGGTGTGTTCGGGTTTTTCTGCTGTTGGGTTTAGGGAGTGGGATTTAAAGATTGAGGGCTCGTTTTCTGGGGGGCTTACTAGAGGGGTCTGCACACATCCTCTTGTAGTCCCCCCATAACTTTAGAACAGTATAACCCCGAAAACCTTTTCCACCTATGAAGGCCCCTACACTAGGTCTCCCAGTGGGCCCTTCTTTCCTGTTCGTAGTCTGAGGTTCCTTCTAAAGCCATGTTATTCTTAGGTTACTGGGGATCCTAGCGCAACATACCATGGTGATGGCTTCAAAGTATCCGATGAGGGCTCGTGGGCTTAAGGCTGTAATTTCACTTGTCTTCCGATTATAAACACAACTACTACGCAGGAGCCCGACCATAAGAAAAAACCGTTTGTGCTCGTGCAAGCACACAAAAAAAGCGAAAACGGCGCTCGCAATCCTTTATATCTAAGCCCCGGTGCAATTGAGGGTTTACGGTTCAGGACTTATGAGTTTAGGATCTAGGGCTGCGGGTTTTTAGGGTTTAGGATTTAGTAGACGGGTGTCTATTTTGCAAAACTTGACACTTCGAAAGCCTGTCTCGTGACATGGCTTGCAGGTTTTGCGGGGTCAATGGAGCTGACGAAGACTCCGCTACATACAGTGACATAGTTAAGATCCTCCGCAGGGTTCTCAACTCCATCGCAACGCTGCTGTTTTGGGGATGCCCTACACTGATTAGGAGAGGAAGAAACAACAATGGTTTGGTGCTGGAATTCCGATACACTCCCCAAGCTTCCTTTGCGAGTTTTAGGGCTTTTTCATAAAGGAACGGGGCTAAATAGTCAGGGATCTGCATTAAACCCGCACCTCACAAGTGCTCTTCAATGTCATACGAAGTATTTCGGACACGCGAAGCATGCAGTAACCGACCAAACCTTATAAGATTTCCCTAAAGCCTCGAAAAATCAAATCTTTAAGCATGTAAAGGCCCTACAGTGAATGCCGGAAAGTTGGAAACCCACCAGCCTCATCCCAGCACTTTTTGAGAGAGTGCAAATTCCAAGTTTCCAACGTTGCAGATTTCCATGTTTGCTGAAAACACCAAAAGTTGGAAATCTGCACCAAAGCCCCGATCGTTTTGGGTGCAAGGAAATTGGACACCAAATTTGGAGGTCTAGTGAGCGCGACGGATTGGCCTCCAGGCCCGGAGAAGGCTTGCGCGAAAGTTGCTAATCCGTCCTTGTAATTGGTAAATTAAAATTTCTACAAATAAAATATTTTTTTGCGGAAACCCCGGATTTAGGACCATTTCAGGAAACCCCCTAAAGTTAAGGGGAAAACATCGTTCCCTTAACATTTATTCGCCGAAAAGTTACAACTTTACTGGAGCTAAGGCCATAATAAAGGCCTAAAGCTTTCTGCTATTCTGCAGCTACAGCCTTAGTACAGACCTATTTTTTCCTACTTTACTGCAGCTACAGCCTTAAGACCAATTTTTTTACTCCTTTACTGCAGCTACAGCCTTACTAGAGGCCTATTCGTAGTCTTTGACTGAGGCTACAGCCATATTAGAGGCCTAATATTTGCTACTTTGCTGATGCTACAGCCTTCGTGGCGGCCCAGTTTACTGCAACTACAGCCTCAGTAGAAGCCTAATTTTTGCTACTTGACTGCAGCTACAGCTTTAGTAGAGGCCTAGTTTTTATTACTTTGCTTTTAGTAGAAGACTATTTTTCTACTGTTTTACTCCAGCTACAGCCTGAGTGGAAGCCAATGTTTTACTACTTCACTGCAGCTACAGCCTCAGAAGAACCCTATTTTTCTAACTTCACTGCAGCTACAGCCTTAGTAAAGGCCCATTTTGTTATTATTTTACTGCAATTACAGCCTTAGCAGAGGCCTATGTTTCACCTCCATGCCCGGAGCAAAGGTATGCTGAAGTTTCCAACTTTATGGCGGGGGCTAAAGTTGGAAATCTGGCTTTGCAGTGATTTGTCCTTCACGAGGTCCTGTTTTTTACTACTTTACTGCAGGTACAACCTTAGTAAAGGCCTATTCGTCTTTTTGCCTGAGGCTACAGCCATCTTAGAGGCCTATTATTTGCTACTTTAGTGAAGCTACAGCCTTTGTAGAGCTTTTCTACGTCACTGCAACTACAACCTTAATGGAGGCGTATTTTGTACTACTTGACTGCAGCTACAACCNTGAAGCTACAGCCTTTGTAGAGCTTTTCTACGTCACTGCAACTACAACCTTAATGGAGGCGTATTTTGTACTACTTGACTGCAGCTACAACCTTTGTAGAGGCCTGTTTTTTCATTACTCACTTTACTGCAGCTACAGCCTGTGCAACCTTTGTAAAGGCCTAGTTTTTTGTACCTTAATGCAGTTACAGCCTGAGTGGATGCCTGTTTTTTACTACTTTACTGCAGCTTCAGCCTGAGTAGAGGCTTATTTCTTCCTACTTTGCTGCAGCTTCAGCCATATGAAAGGCCCATTTCTTACTACTTTACTGCAGCTTCAGCCACATTAGAGGCCCATTTTTTGCTACTTTACCGCAACTACAGCCTTAGTAGAGGCCTGTTTTTACCACCAGGCCCGGAGCGCGGACATGCTGAAGTTTCCAACTTTACGGCGGGGGCTAAAGTTGGAAATCTGGCNCCGGAGCGCGGACATGCTGAAGTTTCCAACTTTACGGCGGGGGCTAAAGTTGGAAATCTGGCTCTGCAGCGCGATTTGTCCTTTACGGGGTTTCCAAGAATTCCGCGTTCACCATATATGCCACCCGCGAGCCCTAAAACGTTCAAAGTTCGCCCCAGGTTCGGCATCTTGCTCCTCCCTCATGTGCACCTGGGAGCAGATTCATTTAGGGCATCATATGGTTGCGGGTTTTTGGTTGAGCGCTGACAACAGACAAAACATTATGTGAACCCACCCTTACCAGGGTGCAAATGACTCCAAGGCAAGCGTGCAGCAGTATGCATGCCTCTACAATGTTCAGTCGTCGTATACACCACCTTTGAACCTGTTTGGCCCAGCTTGGCCTCTTTAACATACAGCCTAGTCCGTATGGTTTCACAATGTATTTTCTCGACATCCCGTTGACCCCTCCTAAACCCTAAACCCTAAACCGACAATAATCCCCCTAGACCATCCTTACAAAAACTTGAGAGAACCCAGGACCCGAAGAACACCCAGGTAAAAACCCCTACAAAGCCCTTCCCAGAGAGCCCTTAATCCCCTTAATTAAGGAATACCTAGGGTTCCTTGAAGGGCTCCTTAAAGGGATCTATAGGGGTTCTATAAGGAATTAAGGAATATGAAATATGGCTTAAATTATATAGGGCTTCCTATTATGATTTAAGCTATATTCCTTAGTTACGGGGTATTGGGCTCTCTGGGTTATACGAACCTCATGACAGCTTTTGTCAAACCCTTTACCCCTGCGCCCATACACCGCTAAACTCCAAACCCCAAACCCCTAAAGCCGAAATCTGTTCAAAATGTGGAACCCTTAAAGGATCGTTAAGGAGCCTGTGTAACAGCCCTTATCAAACCGAAAGCTGGGGTGTTCCTGAACTTTCAGGGCAGTCGGGCTACTCGTGCCACTTTTCGCAGGCTCGCCCTTGCGTTGCTTGGAGGGTCGTTTCAGGGTTCCTTATGGGTTCCTTTTAAGGGGTCCTTACTCATCGGTTTGCAGCGGTTCAGAAGGGGTTGCGCGAGTAGGGATGGTATGGTTTTGGCCTGAGGAGTTCTTAGGCAATGTCAGCCGGGGAAGATCCAAAAAACTATGGGAGGGGTATGGCTCGAATACGGAGTTGCTCGAAACTGCAAAGGGGGGGAACAAAAGCCCCCTAAAGAGCATAGAGCCGCAGTGGTACTTAGTGTTGATTGCTGTGGTTTGTAGGGGCCCTTTGGAAAGTGCCGTGGGAGCTGATGGATACACACTCGCCTGTTGGAGGAACCTCCTGGATGCCCAGAGACTCGAATATCCCTTAATTAAGGAATATTCCTTAAATTATGGTAGCGTCCCTAATATGATTTAGGGAATATTCCTTAATTAAGGCATCTTGGAGTCCCTGGGTGAAGACGACGCTTCAGTCGCAAAGGCCAGCCCTGGAGACAAGCAGAATGCTTGGCGATGAAACCCTGTGAACAAAGCACCCTGCACCCTCACAGAACCGCTTTAAAGAAGCACCTTCAACAACCAATACTTATCTTGGCGTTCTTCTGGTTGGCTCGTAGGACTTTAACTTTTTGGGTTTCTATATGGACTATAATAAGGAGGCTAAAAGTTTAACTTTTAGGAGGGGTTCAGAAGTCAGCCAAGATCCGAAGACCATTTCGGGACGGAATCATGAGATGCAAGCCCTGTGGATACCTAAACCCTAGACCCTAAAGCCCCAAACTCTAAGCCCTAACCGCAACCCTGAATCCCAAACCCCTACACCCTATGCTGCACCAGCATTTTCCACAGAAGCAGGCGGACAAGGTTGGAGATGAACCACGTTGATATAGGGGCCTTAATAATTAGAATAGGGTTTTAGTGCCCATATACTATAGTCATTATAAATTATAAGGAACCCCCAAAATAGATGGTAATTATTTAGGCCTCTATGGTACGGCCTTCCTGGTTGTGAGCAACCGCAACTTCAATACTATCTTCAGAATGGTAGTTCTTTGCATTAGGGTGCGTTTGGGGCCTTTTTCATAAGGGTGCCGTACTTTTTTGGTTACCTCAAAAGGGATGCGAATTTAGAGACCTACCCAGAAGACCTGGCCCTTGCTTCTAAAAGGTCAAGGCCCGTGTCGTTCACAGGAAGTTAAAATAAGGGGTATCTCCTGGGGATTCTGTCATAAGGATCCTGGCATAGGGTTTGTAATAGGATCCTTGTTTTCTGAAGCTCCGGTGTTGCATTGCTGTGCACGCACAGGATTGCAGATCAGAGTTTGTGCTAAGGAACTCGAACCCTGCATACGGGATGCTAAATCCTAAACCTCGGCTCTAAACAGGCGGAGCCTAACGGAAGAGGGTTCTTAAACTGCTAAGCCCCAAGGCTAGGTTCCGACAGGCACGATCAGTCTCCTTCACAACCCCAAAACCTGCACCTCAAACCTTCGCTCAACTCTTCGAGAATATTGTTCCGGTAGAAGGAAAGTAGAGGGACAGACATATATTGTCTTTTTCGGAAAGTACAGGACCACAATGTAAGTCTGAAGCGGTAGAACCCATAATCCATCTTTAAGAAACCTCATATATGGTTCACAGCTGTAGTTAACAAAGCCGGAACCTTTTCGAATTCCGCACGATTTGTATATAATAGCAATCAAGAATATCCCTCCGTGAGATCGGGATCCCTAAACCCTAAACCTTAAACCCTAAACCTTGAACCATAAGAAGTCAGTGCTTTCGCTGTAGGGATCGGGGTTTGGTAGGTGTGGGATTGATCGGCTCGCCGTCCGAAGGGACTCCAGGAAGTTGGATCGTTTATATGGGATATCCCTATCCTTATTTTTGCGTATGTGCTTTGTTGAAAGGTCATAATACCGCTTTTCTCGTCGCAAGTCACCCGGGACCCCCCCCACCCGGAACCCGGAACCCGGAATCCGGACCCGGAACCCGGAACCCGGAACCCGGAACCGGGACCCGGGACCCGGAACCCGGAAGGTAGCTGGGGTAATCCCCGGATAAGAGTCCTTATATAAGGGATCCTTCATCCTACCTAACTTCATCCCACCTTTTGAGGCCTCCAAAACATGGACGGAGGATGAGTAGTGCCGGAGTTGAGCTATCAAGGGTGTAGACCAGTGTAGAAACTTTTACATTGCGTGGTCTAAGCTAAAGTTGGTCTTAGATTTTCTGAACATTGAAATCCCGAAAAGATTAGTAAGTGTCCTCCGTATGCTAGTGGGTTCCAAAAATCCTAGAAACCCTAAACCCTAAACCGCTAGACCCTAAACCCGAGACTCTCCGAATATCGAAGGCGGATTGGTGCTGTGGGTCATCGCCATGTGGCCCTGGGTGTTCAATTTCATCAGGCAGGGCTCTTGTCACCGGCTTGGGACTTGGGGACATGTGGGAGTTTCCGAAAATAGGGGACCCTAATCTAGTACCCTAAATAGTAGGATCCCTATTATAAGGACCCCAAAATAAGGTACCCCCTATTTTCGGAAACTCCCATGTTCTATTGGATTGGAATTTGACCTGGGAGACCAGCAATATTGCAATATCATTACAGCAATATAGGGGCCTCAATAATGAACCTGGAGTGTTCTGGGGGTTCCTTCCTGTAATTATAGTATACTGGGCAACCCTAATCGAGTTATTAAGGCCCCTATATGATAGTACCCTTATAGATCCCTTATAGTAGCCCTTTAAAGGAACCCTATTCTAATTATCAGGGGCCCAACAAACCCTACTCTAATTATTAAGGCCCCTATATTACTCATATAGTATGAAGAACCCGTGGGTCGCTCCGGGGTCTCTGACTTGCCAAGCCAACACCCCAGTGCAACTTCGAGGAGCACATGCCGTGCCCTTGCGCAGACGGATATTGGTTTGGGGTTTAGGGGTTTAGCTAAACCCTAAACCCTTAAGCGCTTTGGAGGAGTCTTGGTATATTGGTTGAGGGTTTAGGGGTTTAGCTACACCCTAAACCCTTTAAAGCGCTTCAGGAGATTAGGAGCTTAAGGTTGTTTTGATATGCAGCTGCAGAGTGTAGTGGACTCGAGCGAGCTCCGGGCCTACGATCTAAATTCTCGAAGCGGACGACCGGATTGTTGACGGAGAAAGGGATGAGGGGATATGCCGGATATGCTATATATCATAGACATTGTGCAATCTTCGTTCACCCGTATTTTAGATATTATACATTACATAGACGCGGTAAATAATATGTAGTTTATAATACCTGTTTACGGAGATTTGAAAGGGATGAGGGGATGAATGTCGTCCTGGTATCCTCTGCGATCTGCCGTAGCAGGTTGGAGAAGGGGCTTTCCTAGAGGATCATGGGACTCAATAAGTAGGGCTATAAGTAAGGTAACTATAGTTGTATCTACTTGTAACCCCAATTAAGGTACTCACAACCCTACTTACCAAGTCCCCTGAGTTCAGTAGCCCAGCGAGCCTCCCCAGCCCAATTCATCACAGGGGCCTTAAAATTACAATAGGCCTATTATACTATAATTATAGTAATGACCCCCAAAATTCAAATAGTATTGCAAATTATTTAGGCCTCTATAGTAGGGTTTAGGGTTTGAGGGTTTGGGTGTAGGGTTTAAGGTCTGTCAGCGTGGTGGTTTGATGAGTCCGTTCTGGGGTAAAGTCGAGTGTAAGATTCGGATATAACACATGTCTACGTATATTTGTGCGTGTATTCTGCATGCAGACAGACAGACAGACAGACAGGCATACATATATACATACATGTATACACACATGCATACGTTTAGTTATAGATTTGATTGCAGCTGTGTCTATGTATTTAAGTCCTTGTGGTTTATGTCAGTCATGCCGCTCTCTTTATCACATGTATACACACATATGTATATACATTGATACCTGTACGATGCTTATATATGTAAATACATACATACATACATACGTTATATATATATGCGTGTCTGTATTGTATCCAAAATCAACACCATAGGGCCGTCATAGGGCCTGTAAAAACTGGAACAGGGTGCGCACATTATAACCAGACTACAGAGAGACTTTCAGGGGATGCAGTTTTTAGTGGCAACTATGATGCACCCTTGAAAACAGTATGTAGGTTCTACCGCAACCCCAAAGAACCTACTTAGGGTTCAGGGAGGGTTTAACCTGAAGGAGCCCTTATAAACCGTCAAAGCGCTCTTACTTAGACCCCTGACCCTCCGTCCACCCTCTTGAAGGGCCATATACCCCTATTTGAAGCTACTGGGCCCCCTGTTCTTGCAAAGCCCTAACAACCGGAATCAGTGTGATTAAGTTACTAAGGAATGTGGGCGCGATTCGTGTTCTTTAGGTTTTCTTGTAAAGGAAATGCTATAGTGTGGTTTATACTGCGTTTTACCAGGGGCCTTCGTGAGGAATAGACCTTGTGTTGCTCGATTGAGTGGTTTTTTTTGTGCCTGGGTTCCAGGATGTGGCAACAAGGACAATTCAGGAAACTGCCGCAGCTTGGCTGCAGAAAGACGGAGTTTAGGCTTTAGGGTTTTGGTGTGTTCTGATGGAACCCTAAGCCCTCAACGCTGGACGTGGTATGCAGGTTTTGAGGTTAGGGTTCTAGCTCTCCCCAATAGTCTCTGTTTGCACAAGATATCTTGGGATCTCCATATGAAAACTGAACCATAGCACCATGGCTTCTGGGTTTATCCAGGGCATGCTGGGGAGCCTAGTTAAGGATGTTCTGCAAAGTACTGCTTCGTCTTTCATCCGCCTGCAATTGCACGATCCTCGATAACTATGATGACCCGGAAGTTTCGCCCTCCCTCGAGGATCATGGGACTTGGTAAGTCGGGATATCTTGGGATCGCGAGATCGATGAACACAAAGCAACCGTAAAATCACGAAGACACTTCTGAACGACATTCGCGAAGCGAAGAACAAATTCAAGGATGCTGTGCAGGGAGGATTAAATTCCATTACCTTACCCACTTTGTTTCAGGGTCAATGCAGCTTCTATACTTCGTAGAACCCCATTATAGAACCCATAGAACCTTTATAGAGCCTTTGTCGAACCCTCGTCTGTATAACTCAAGACATCGTGCAGCGTTTGCTCTCCGAGGTCGGCGCCAGAGCCGCCGTCCATTACCCCCTACACGGGCCCTCCCACGGGTCCTGCGGGTGCCGGCCCCGGACATGGAATGTCGGATTTAGTAAAGACTTCGGGCTTTCTGGTGTATTACAGCGGCCCAAATAATTGCCAATACTATTTTGGAGAGTTCCTTGTTATAAATAATTGCAGTATAATGGGCCCCAAAACCCCTATTATAATTATTGAGGCCCCTACCTTAGCTCGCTTCTTGCAGCCCTTATGCCCCCACAACAAGCTGGCAACACCTGCAGGAGGTTTTGTGGATTTGGGGGTTCGACTCGTGTGCGCCCTTCAAAGGGTTTTCGAAGACTCAAGCTACATAAAGTTGCATGGTAAGATACCGCCCTTACTTGTCGGACACACAAAGCAGCGAAGAGTTTTGTGTAGTACTTGTTGGAGCGTGAACCTTGGATTGGAGGAGCACAGTTCAAACACATGCAGCTCGATGTCTACTAGTGGGCCCTCGTCATACTGGGCAAGCTGCTAAAGCACCAACAATGCAACCAGTATTGACCTTCAGTCCTCCTCCATCCACCTGGGCATGATCGTGACGAGTGCTTCTGAAGCGTAGCATTGTTGCTTGGAGGATCATGGGACTTAGTAAGTACGGTTATTTGTAAATACCTTAATTAGGGTTAAAAGTATAACTAATAGAACTATAGTTACCTTTTTTATAACCCTACTTCAAAAGTCCCGCAGATAAGCAGTTGCTCGGCGAGCAGAGCCATCAACTCTTTGCTGGACAGTGGCTTTCGTAAGACGGCAATGTTTATAGCGACGGTTCAGGATTTAGGGACATGGGTACAGGTATATATCCCGAAGCAGCATACTTCCAATCGGCTTATCTTGCCACCTGCAGTGCTTACTGACTGCCCCCACCCATCATCACTTTACCTGGTACCCCATGCAGTTTATGTCCACTTGAAGGGAAATTAATACTCCAAAACCCGACTCTAAGTATCAAGGCAGCTATGCTAGCCACCAAACACCCCTTAACTCCTGAAAGCTGAAACCCAAAACCCAACCTCTGAAAACCAATGTAGACCCCGGCCAACCACCACCCCCCCCCTGCTTTCAAGTAGGATTGGAAAGCAATCCTAATATCGATGCCTGCAAGAAAACCTGCTGATTGATCAGAGGCCCGCCTAAAATCGCAACCTTAAAACCCTAAAACCCTAAACCCTAAACCCTAAGGTCATTGCATTTTAAAAAAACCCTAAGACCCCAAAGGCCCTAAACCCTACAACCGCAACCATCAGCCTTCAACGCGACTCTCACTTCCTATGCCTGCGCAGTCGGGGAAGTGGTCGGCGTCTCTGTGCCCGGAGTGCCAGACCAGCCCGTGGTCGTCCATGCGCAGGCCCACGAAGCTCCCCCGATAAAGTCACAATAGTAGTAGGTAATAATGACAATAATACTTTATATTACTTTATTACTTACTACTAAAACTAATACTAATGCAACCCTGAAGAATCATAGTAGTAATAGGTCATAATGACAATAATACTTATTACGATTACGAATGCCACTAGTGATACTGATGCTAATGCTAATCTGGGCTTTGGAGTACCATACTTTAATACTTTTTTCGTAAAGGAACCATTATGAAATAAAAGTTTATACATTTTTCCCCCTGGCTACTGAAAAGCCAAGTAATGGAACCCAGGAATTCTCAAGGGCTACCTGGACCCTAAGGAACCTACCTTTTTAGGGTTCCTTATTATGATTTCTTTATATAAGTCCTTAAAAAAGTAGGTTTTTCCGGGTTAAGGTAGGGTTTAGGGTTCCTTATTATGATTTCTTTATATAAGTCCTTAAAAAAGTAGGTTATTCCGGTTTACCGTGACGCGTTTCGTGGTTTACACAGGTGTGTGTTGGCGTTCTAGGGACTTATGACTTAGAGAATCCGGGGACTTGGTAAGTAGAGTTGTAAATATATATGGGTGGTTGTCAACATTTTTGGGTACCCTAAATAATAGGTGCCGTATTATAATAGGGGCCCAAAAAGGGACCATAATTTTGACAACCACCCATATATATATAAGGTAACTATAGTTGCAAGTACTTAGAGGATCAGGGGACTTAGTAAGTAGGGTTATGAATAAAGGTAACTATAGTTATATCTACTACTCATAACCGAATTAAGGTGTACTTATAACCCGACTTACTAAGCCCCATGGTCCTCCAAGTAGGGCTTTGGGATGTAGAATTCATGGTTTGGGGCCTGCCGGCAGTAGCTGAGAAGGCAGCTCTTCACCCGCTCGGGGTAGATCGTCCTCATGTAGACCCCCTCCCGTATTGAGGATTGTAATAACAATTATCCTAACATGCAGGCTTTTAGCGCAATGCAGTTTACGAAACTGTCGGGAACAGAGATCTACATTCAACAAAACCTACTTGCGGCCAGGGAGCTCAGCAACTCGGCCATAGGGTGGCATACATGCTTGAAGCCCGAAGGAAACATTCTTTAAGGAAGCATACCCGCAATTGATAGAAAAGGACCACCCCGAAACAAAGGGTTTGGTGTTACATATAGGCTATATAGGCTTCTTATACTGCCAGGATCAAGACAGCCAAGCAGGGCTCGAGGCCCAGCAAGCCCCATAGCACGGTGACCCCCCCCCCAAACAAGCATAGCGCGAATACAGGTAAGATGGTAATAGTGGGCCGAAGGTCTGAAAAGGCGGCCGCAAACCCGAAAGACTAAACCGTCAAAGCAAGCAACAGATGGCCAACAAAAGGAATGAGCCTTCCCAAACAACAAGCAACATAAAAGCATGCAATCCTAAACTCTATGACCTGGGTCGCTGAAGAGTGGGTAAAACAACGGATGGCGGAGGTTGTCCAAGCTGGCCCGACGCCCCCCGAGACCAACGAGACCAATGAAAGCAACGACACTTCTTCGAGCTTTATGCTTTTGGTGTAGTATTCAGCGGCTCATAAGCGTTCTATAGGGGCTCGGTGTTGTGGTGTAACGAGCAAACAGATGGTTTTACTGGTGCTTATATCAGTTCTAGGATGATGGCTGCAATGATGGCTTGATTTATGAAGGTTTCATGAGGCTTTGGCCGAATATGAATTTTGTGATTGTTTTGGATGTTAAGGCCTCAAGGGTGCACGGACCTGGGTTTAAACGAACTTAAGTTTTAGGTGTTCGAGGCTTACTACGAGAGCCGAAAATCTTAAAAAATGCACAACCGTGATCGTCCTTTCCTACGTTTGAGATAGACGGGCCTCTATACGGGGTTTACAGCACTGTTCATAGTATAGAAGCCTGATTACATCTGAACAATTGAAATTTGTAGTATAATTCCTTGGGGCTATTCACTCTAGTTAAGCAAATTGTAACAGACCGGCGGAACCGTAGTCTAATCATCAAAGGCCCTATTCTCAGCCCTTGCAGTCACGCTTATGGCAACTCTTGCAGAAACTCTGAAAGTAGCCACTATAGAATCCTTACGAGAACCCTTGAAAGGAACGCTATACTAATCATTAAGGCCGCTGTATTAAATTGGAATGAATAAGGCGAAGGGGTTTACAGGAATGTTCATACGCCTTGTTGAGCTCCTCGTTGAGGCTTTGGAGTTTGGGTATTTGAAGCTTTAGGGTGTGGGGTTTCGGGTTTAGGTTTTCGAGTGTATTGTTTTGCAGTGTTTTCGAAACCATGCAACGTCAAGGATCCAACTCGATGACCGACTTGGCATAAATGCTGCGTACTTGTTCAAAGCCTAAACTTAGTAGCTGAGTGGATACACTTTACACTTTTGGGGATAATATGGCCCACTATAAAACTGAAAGTGTACACTTTGGGGGGGCTTCTGAACTCAGCAACTAAGAGTTTCATCGAGGATGAGAGGGCAATGGGCTCTGCTCACTCGCGTTTTTTTGCTGCTAAGCCCAATGCTTAAACCCTAAGCCCCGAGAGGAAAGACAATAGAGGGGCTTTAGCAAGTACAATCGGGTCTTTAGGAGCGTTACGCATATATAGTGTAATTAGGCATAAGATGACTACCACGAAATATCACTAGAACAGTTGGTTTAAACAGCCGCCGAGGAGAACAACAACAACGGCACCGTCGTTGTCAGCGCAGTGGTTATTGGAGGCCAACCCTGCGGCAGACGAACCTCCACGTAACTGACCTTGCCAAGTGTGAGAGAAGTTTAGGGTTTATCGATAAGGGTTTAGGCTTGCGGCTTAGCAGCTGAGAGAAGTTTCGGAGGTGAATAAGGTTCTGTCGTGCTCCATTCGAGGTTGTGTAGGGTTTTTTCGGGTTCTGTATGATTTTGCACTGTTTTCTCGGGTTTAGGTTCACGGGTTGTGGGGTTAGTTATGATATGGGGGTTCAAATAAGCCCCTAGACCCAAATCTTAAGCTTGAACGCCCCAACGTCGAAGAAGCACTAATTACTGATACTATTCCGCACGACTCCTCATTGCAGTTCTACTAGCATGTACCCCAAGCCCGTATTCTGATCATCAAGGCTCTCGGAGCAATATGGGGGCCTGAAAAATCACCAACAAAAGTTCCTTTTTGTTCATCGCCTATATATATATAGGTAAAATAATAACCCCAAACCCCTACTCTAATTCTTCAGGCCCCCAGATCACACCGTAACTCCCACAACTTTGCCAAGAACCCTAAACCCTAAACCCTAAACCCCTAAACCCTAAACCCCTAAACCCCTAAACCCTAAACCCCTAAACCCCAAACCGACCACCTTGAACGCAGGACCCGAGGCGAAGCCGTCCATTGAGACGACGGGGAAGCTGTTTTGAAAAGAAGCACGCAGAGACTCCAAAACCCCCTTAATCTAGGTTCCTGAGTAGTACCCTTTTGCCCTTTTTATTTTCGGATCCCCTTATTAAAACCGAATAGTAGGAAAAGGGGTACCCTTATCATAAACGGGCCACTCAGAATCCTAGTAATTAAGGAGTATCCCTTAAGTTATATATGATAGGAACCGTACTTTGATTTAGGTAGATTCTTTAACTACGGGTTTTAGAGAGTCTCTGGGTACTTAGAGGATCAGGGGAGTTCAGTCTTAGCAAGGTAACTATACTTGTATGTGCTAGGTATCGCACTGTGCTTAAGACACTGGCGACTAAGTCCCCTGAACCTCGAAGCACGGCCGTGGGTTTTGGGCTCCAGGATTTCCAGCTCAAACAGAGATATTATTGAATAGTTGGTACCGTAATAGTGTCCCAGCATTTCTAACAGTATCATGAGTTTAAGTTTGCCTATCGTAATCTAAACAACCCTGAAAGTGTATGTATGTATGTAGGTATGTATGTATGGATGTGTATGGATGTGTATGTATGTGTACGGATGTGTATGGATGTGTAAGTATGTGTACATATGTATGTATGTATGTATGTATTTACGCAGGTACATGTGCATGTATGCATGCACACACAAATACAACTGGTTATGTATATGTATATATAGGAAAAACATATTTCAGTTTATAAATGTTGCTCGGTTTTGTTTGATATGTGTTGCTTGTCTTGTAGATAGGCAGAAAAGCTTTGAAATATCCAAGATGCGTTGTGAATGCAATTCCTGGTTAAACCCTCGGCCAGCCATCCTCCAAGAGGATTCTATCTTTGCCCTGCGTGTGGCGGGCGCTTCATGCCGAAGACATGCACCGCGCCGTTTAAAGCCTCGGTCCCTACACTAATGGAGAAGTCTTTCGCATTGGTAACATATCAACATTACGTCCTGTATGATTATATGAAAATATACCACAAACGCCCTAGTCTAATTACTTTTGTCCCTGCACTAGACGTGGAAACCCAAGTATAGCAGAGAAGGACGAGGATTCTGAGGTAACATCAGGGCTCGAAGTATTTCCAACATGATTCCCCAGGGCTCCTTAATATATAATGCTAAAAGATGCCATGATACTCTATAGTTAACCCCGAAAGCATCATAGTTTAGGGATGCTTCAGGTTTAAATCTGCTACAATAATCCTTCGCAGAAGGCCTCCTGCCCGACGTCAACGCCGGCAGCATGCCAAAATGCCCATACCCCGAAAACACGCAGTATGTCTGGTAGTGTTTCATCAGGAAATGCTGAGTAGGTAACCTGTCACCTTTTGGGGTTCATATAATCCTACCACAATTGCAACGGTTAGCCTTTTAAATTTGCGGCTAAACCCTAAACCCCTAAACCCCTAAACCCTATAAACCCTAAACCCGAATAAACCCTAAAACCCCTACGCCGTAAGGTTTTTAGGGTTGTACCTGCAGCTCTGCCTTACTCAGCCCTCCTGTTGTTGCCCATGACAAGCACCGAAGCTCGGCACACTCCCCCGCACCCCGAGAGGTGATCTCACCTACCTTCTTCGTGTAATCTAGGGGCCTTAAGAATTAGAATAGGGTTCCTTTTAAGGGGGTCTATAAGGGCTGCTGTAAGGATTTAGTGTAGGGACCTTAAGAATTAGAATAGGGTTCGGAGGTATATTCTCTATAATAAGAAGGAACCCCCAAAACCTTATTCTCATGATTAGGCCCCTTCATTGCTGATTTCTGGTTTGCGTCTTCTTGACATGAGGCTTGACAGCAAACTGTTGTCGGGACATCCTTAGATGGATTATTTCTATACTGCCTAACCTATGTGCTGTATCAGCTTTTTGGAACCCTGATAAAACCTGGTTCAATTCCCGTCCTAAGCCCCAAAACCTGTACCCTAAACTCTGGGTCTCACCCATCCTTACTACCGTAAGCCCTAAGCCTTACTACCCTAAACACTAGACTCTAAAGTCCAAGTCTTACGGATCCTTACTACCCGAAACCCGAAACCCAGAGTCTTACTATTAGGGACTCAAAAAGGACATAAGAATAAGCATTTTGTGAGGATATCCCTGCCTTATTGAGCTTCATTATAGGGGATATCCCTATCCTCATTTTTGCTTATGTGCTTTTGTGGGGCCCTATACTAGGGACCGAGGGTCCGCAGGCTTCCAAGGCCAGCCGCACGGGCTAGGTACTTGTGTGCCTTTTACCTCGAAACTCCAGGTCCACTTCGGTAAGGAGCCACAGGCCTATCCGTTTAGGGTTTGGAGTTTAGGCCCAGACCAAACCTTCAAATAAGGAATATACCTTGAATCCTATTAGGGTTCCTATCATATCATAAAGGATATTCCTTAATTAAGTAAGGGGTTTTGGAGTCTCTGGGTTCGTAGCTGGGATCCGGCGTTAGTTCTAGAAAGGTTTCCAGTACGGGGTTCTATAAAGGCTATATAAGGGGGTCCTGAAAGGGTTAAGGGCATTACTGAGAGGATCAGAGAACTTAGTAAGTAGGGTTAGAAGCAGAGGCACACAAGGAAAATGCCCGGCACAAACTCGGGTGGCCCCCACGGCCACATGACGAGGTGCTTCCAGCTCCAGGACATTTGGCCGTGTGCGACCCATTTTATGGGGCACCATAAGGTGCATTATGAATTGTACTTACTTTATGGGGTACAAACAGGGGCCTTACTTTAATGCGTGCTATAAGGGGTAGTAGAAGGTAGAGCCATTCAACACAGGCGTCTTGAATTCTCAACACTCATGACAAGTTGTGTTCTTCAGCTTCCAATATCTGGCCTTGATGCCCTGCATTCACATGGAATGTTTTCGCAGGAGGGTCGTTAGGAGCCCTTACGATTGCGGGCTCCTTACGACTGAGCTTGAATACCCAGAGAGCCTAATACCCCGTAATCAAGGAATATAGCTTAAATCATAATATGAAGCCCTATATAATTTCAGCCATATTCCTTAATTAAGGGGTATTGGGCTCTCTGGGTACTCGGAGATTTGGGCATGAATCCGAAGTCTTGGTTGCTGCGTTATGGTAAGTTTCCAGACGGATTTTACGGGCTATCGATTTAGGGGGCTTCAGGGTTCTGAGTATAAGCCCTGGCAGAGTGGATGGATTAGTTTTACCCACAACACACTTCTTTCAGGCCGCAATACAGCTTGCAGCATCACCCCTTCAATGTCCGGGTTCTAAGTGTCCGTATAATATAGTTGGGTAAGTAGAAGTTACATTTTTTGGGTGTATAGAGTCCGTTTTCAAACTGAAAGCAGAACTATTTGGGCGGCATCTGAACTGGACGAAATTTCGCATGGTCCAGCTACCGGGTCTGGAAGCTCCTGTTCCTCTTGCGGATTGAAGCACCACGCGCGTTCCAAAAAGTGCAACATCAGAATCTCACGCCGAGCCCAATACAGTTGCAAAAACATTAGCCCTTAAACTGTAAAGCAACCTTTATGTGGTTGAAGGTGTGTTGCTTACTTGAGCTTCTCGGGCTCTCCGCCATCGACCTGCTTGAAGGTTGTGAGTTGCTCCTCCATTGCTCGAACTGTTTGGTTTCGGAGTCGTAGTGATTTGTGAGCCCTTCATACGCGTACACCCTAGCCCTAGACCTAAACCCCAACCCCAAGACCTACATATATATGATAGAATATATACATATTGCTACCGCAGGACGAAAGTTCGCCACACAACATGAAGTTGAAAGATCACCACATGTTCACCCCTTTTCCCCCGTAGACTCCTAGCGCAACCCCCCAAAGCTCTCCGCCGGGAACTATATAATAGTCCTAGCGCAACCCCCCAAAGCTCTCCGCCGGGAACTATATAATAGTCCTAGCGCAACCCCGCAAAGCTCTCCGCCGGGAACTATATAATAGTATAAATTTATTCCCAACAGTAATTCGCCAGGCTGGCCACGTAAAACGGGTCTTGGGGCTCTCCGCCTCCCCGCGGCACATGTCTATGTTATGAGCTGCATGTCGAAACTTTCGGCCCGGGGGTGTGTATATATATATATATATTATATTATATTAAAATATAATATATATATATATATGTATATATATATACAACCCAAGCCCTTCTGAGCGGTGGTAGCTCAGAGAGCTCAACTGAGGCTTTCGCTGGAGCAGACGAACAAGGGCTTACGCCCCAAACCCTAAAATCCAAGCCCTAAGCCCCACGCCGCAAACCCAGAGACTCCAATATCCCTTAATAGGAATGAATATTCCCAAAATTATGGTAGGATCCCTAATATGATTTAAGGAATCTTATTTATTTAAGGGTTTTGGAGTCTCTGGGAACACCACGACCCGAACCCGAAGCTCCTTAAACCCCCAAAACCGAAGCAGCAGCTTTCAAAGGTGAGGACTTCGGGTTTGCAGGCGTTAGCATTGAGGGTTGCCAGGCGTTGGGCTTTAGGGCTTAGGGTCATAGGCTTGAGCACCGTAGGACCTGCTTGTGGCCTCAATTTCCCACGTGTTTTGCGCGTTCTACCCTATGATGGTTGAGGGATCAAGAGACCTACCAGTTTGTAGGGTCGTGGGGCGGCAGGTCGACTCTTTCAGGTGGTGGGGCTGTGCGTGATTTTGGTTGCTGTTGTGATTTCGGTTGCTCTTAGGGCATTTTGGCTTTGCTGGTTTCGGACTTAGGCCCAAGAGAGACCTGATATCCTGGAGCAGTTGGCCCAAAGCGGCCGTTTGAACCTCGAGACCCTAGCCTTACCCGACAGATCGCGAGCCAAAGCAGGACAAATGTAAGGCAAAAAAAGAATTGAATCCGACAAAGTACGACGAAGAAGCTTAGGGCCATGAAAGGCCTTCCTCTGAAACAATGAACCCAAACCCTTAACGCACCCTTCAAACAAGAAACCAGCGTCCAACACCCTGAACCCAAGCCACTTTGAGCCGACCCTTACAGCACCACGAAGCACAGAAAAAGGCCTTAATCCCTTTGGGTATGGAAATTTGATAGCCCTCAAAGCACCCGAACCCTATAGCACCCTTATAGAACCCTGTAAAGAACCCCTAAAGCACCCCTACAAAAAAGGAGTTCAACCACTAAACCCTATACCTTAAACCCGTAAAACACCGAAACTTCACGCTGATGCGCCCTTGGCGACCTCCGCAACTAACGATGACATGCCCACTGTGGACTCGGAGTCGCCTCCCGTCGCAAGGCCCAGCCTTCCCATAAAGGTGGTAGGGCTCCCATAAAAGCTGGCACAGGGGTTTCGGGGTGAGGGTTCCGGGTTGCTGTAAGAGCTGATTCCTATAGGGATTTAGGGGGTAAGAGCTCCGAGTTGCCATAGGGGCCACCACCAGGGTTCCATAAGGACCACTCTATGGGTTTTAGAGTTTAGGGGTTGGGGTTTCTTTATAGGAGCGGCTACAAGGGCTTCAGGGATTAGGGTTCCCAGGGCAGTATGCCGGCAACTAGGAGAACGCTGAATATTTAGGTCGTGGTACCTGCCGATTGTCCGAAAAGTGTTTATACTATAATATACCGCAGCACACTAGTCTATTTATTAAGGCCCCTGCATTACACTGGACAGGCCCCAAACCGCAAGCCCGATACCCTATGCCAGACTCCGAAAGGTGCGGGGCAGCCTCACGTGGCCAGCCCTGGCAGAAGGCTTTAGCACAGTCGTCGCCTGAGCGTTTTTTCTGTGTCGCAGGTTAGGGGCTAGAAGTTGCGAAGTAGGGCTTATGTATTAACAATATCCTCAACATGACACCCAAGATGTATTGTAAATTCACCTATTTTGCTCAGGAGCCCTGGATGCACTCACCGAAACCACAATGCGTAACCTGAGAGAAGCCGTCTGGTTGGATGGATGCGAAGAGAAGCTCGTCTTGCGGAAGTCTTGTCCCAAAGCCCGTGGTTTTGATTGGAGGGATGTAGAGGAAGCGTATGCAGCATACGAGTTTCACGATCGATCGTTCAATGATCTATGTGTACCAGCACGCGTTCTCAGCTAAGTGGTTACTCCACGGAAATCGGGTGTTTCGTCCGTATACCTACACAGAACCGAGTGTCTTGTTTGTAATGGACTGAGCCTTTTGGCGAGCGACACGAAGCCATTTTTTGCGACTTGGGATTTACGACTCTTGCTGAACATTCTGCTGTAATTTGTTATAGCATGTTTTTGCATCTTACAGCATATCATACGGTATTCCTGTTGCATCGTGTTTACATACTACTGTGCCTTGCAGCTGTCCAAGGCCATGTACAGATGCATGTAAGACCCCCGACCTCCGCCACAGCCTCATGCAACTTTGAGGCTGCAAAACCCTGAACCTTCATACGACACCCTCTCCCCCTAATCCCTAAACCCTAAACCCCGCAATGCTCAACCTAACAAGGTTGGTGAAGAGTGGGTTCAAGGCCTTCCTTAGCTGAAGGCCTTACACACACACCCTCAGCATCAGGGCGCTGCCCAAATCCTAAGCCCCCAAGCACTTCATTTCTCACCCTGAAAACCTGTAGTGCTTGGCCCAACACGAGATGTTGGGACCCAAACGAACCTTGGCTACTTGGAGGATAAACAAGTATGGTGAGATTAGGGTTAGAAGTAGATATGACTATAGTTACCTTACTCTTAAGGGAGCTGAGGCTCGGTGCAGATTTGCAGCAGCCGAAACAGCCCCCTGGCTGGCTTGAACAAGTCTGTAATTTGGGGCTATACTATTTTGGGGGTGCCTTATTATGCTTGTAGCATCATATAGCCCAAAACCCTTAAGGCCCCTATAGTAGGTCTGAGAGAATCTTTCTCATAGTATCCTGCTAAATCACTCTAAGCCCTAAACCGATGGGGAGAGCATATCAGGATCAAGGTTCAGCTCGTTTTGGTTTTGGCCAATTCACAGTGTCCAGATGTAAAGTATTTGGGATTTATGCGGTTGAAATGAATTGGGTTGTTGTGTGTAGTAGGAAGTCAGCGTTTTTGGCTCCCAGCCCCAAAGGCATAAGCCCCAGCAAGACCTTGAAGCCCCCGATGCCCAAAATCCCTGAGCACTTGAAGCCTCAGATGATTAGCCTAAGCCCTAGTTAGTGAATCAAAGCCGCGAGCCCAAGGATCAACAGCGCACTCCGTCACCGCCTCAGACCGCGGGAGGAAACATTGAAATCGCATGTTGAAGCTTCCGAGTTCGTGAGCTTCTCCTCTCCAATATGGAGGAGTAGAGAACTTAGCAAGCGGTGTCTGACTGGTTTCATAAGTTCCCTAATTCGGGTTAACTATGCTGCTTCATCTACCTGTAACTCTGTGTATATCCGACTTCGTAAATCCCCTGAACCTTTCAACAGACAAGAATTGAATCTTGCAGGTGCGTCCGCAATTTCCTTTCGTATTCGATGGGCGGTCTTTGACAAGGGGGTGTGTCGAGGGTCTCTGGGACATGGCCCTCCAGAGTGGGAGCTTCAAAAGGTCTGGATGCATACTATAAGGCTCCAAAAAATTACCTATACTTTTTTGGTGGCTCCTTATTGTAATTTTCGTTTAGTATACCCCAAAACCCTATTCTACTTATAAAGGGCCCCTATATTACAGCTAAGGTGCTGGGAGTTTAGGCTTTCAGGAATCTCCAACTGATCCGCGGCGGGGTTTCCAGGGTCCCGGAAACGCCATTTGCAACGCAACCGCGCTTACAATTGCGGCTAAGTATCACTGAGGCTTTGTTGGATTCCTTCTGGAACCACGCATGGGTTTGATCCCAAAGATGCGCGATTTAGCTTCTCAATTACCTGATTGGCTTACTTGAAAAAGAATCCAGATTCAGCACAGCCTTCGCTTGGTCCACTGTACTTACTGTAACTCACACGGGGTAGGATTGGCAGTGGCGGGGGCTTCAGAACACTCGGCGGGGATTCTGAGCGGAAAAAACGCAACTGTGGTGCTTCACCCTAAACCCCTTGACCCCCGAGCCCTAAACCTCGGTCTCTAAGCCAAACTTCATGCTCAATAGAAGCCCGAATTCAGGTTCTTGCGACTTTCCCTCGGCTCTGCTTCTGCTCCGACACTTAGGCAGCCGATGCTGCAAGGGTCTCACATTTTGTGCCACGATGGTAAGCTAAGCCCTGGGTGAACCATAGAACCTGAGCCAGTCTTGCAGGTTCCTTGGGTGCTTCTCGTTGTGAGCGTCTTCGCCTTCATCCAAGCAGTTTGGTGTTTAGAATGTATGTACCAGGTTTGGGGATGTGGGATTTACGGCTCGTCTTAAATCTGGGGTTATGATACTTATGCCTATACCTTCATACAACATAGGTTTGCTACCTACTACGTCCTCCGACGATGTGGGATTTACAGGTCGTCTTAAATGCTTCGAAATGGTGAGCGGAGTGGAGCTCTACACAGGGCCCTCGACCCTACTTTTGAAGACATACCGTCGGCGATTGGCTCAATGATCCTACTTGGAGGGTCGGGGGACTTAGTAAGTAGGTAGTAAGTAGAGTAAAAAATACCCTCAACGGGATCCTATGTGGAGTTATGATACCTGTAACTGTATAAATTGTAATTACTACATACTGCCGACCCCCCTACATCCCGGGGCCTTCAATCTCCAAGTGCTTCAGGAAGCTGCCCCCTCCCCAAGCCCTCGAAGAGACCCGGCACTAGGGCCCTGAAGCCGCCGCTGACCTGGCTCCTCGAAGATCCTTGACCCAGAGACTCCCATACGCCTTAGTTTGGGAATATTCCTTCAATCTTATTAGGGGTCCTATTATTATAATTTAAGGTATATCCTTGAATTAAGGGATATTGGAGTTTCTGGTGACTCCAACCCAGGACTCGCCCCAAGCTTTAGGCTTGCATGCTACTCATCTCCAGCTTCAGCTCTAAGTTTCGTCATCAGGCAAAGCTGCCATCCCCCTCGGTGCTGGGTCCTACAACGCTGTGGCCGCTTGTTCAACAGACAGTTGGGATATGGTGGGGCTTCAGGCATCGACCTACGGGGGCCTTACTTGGAAGACCAAGGAACTTCCCAAGGAGGTTAACTTGGGGTTCAAAGTGCTCCAGTTATGGGGTATCCCTGCTTCAAACTCTTCGCAGGCATGGCTGGAAATCTACAGTTACAGAGTTTGATGCTTTCTGCAGCTGCTTCAGTGCTCGAGAAGATAATGCAAGGCGATGATGCATGCGAGGCCGATGTGCCGCAAGTCATGGCATGGCAGCAGCTTTGAATGTTGTGGGCAGGCTGCTGCCACTTCGTTTCAAGACTCGCCGTTTGTGCGCTGCGCCACTCTGGTGGCAAAATGGCCGGCGTCGGATGGTGCACCGCAGCTATGCGGAGGTCGAGCTGTTGTCCCGCATGGCGGAATTGCTCATGCCGGGACAGCCAATCGGCGAGCTCTTCCGGGACTTTCCAGTAGAGCCCTCAAAGAAGTGGGGGTCGCGTTGGCTCTGCCCGGACATCACGGCAATGGGCGTCTTGAAAGATGAGAATGCCGCTTTATTCATTGAGTACGACGGGTACTATCTGCACAGCGATGACCAGGGTGCACTAAGAGATAAGCGTAAGACGGAAGCTTTGCTTCACTACGCGGCCCCCGGCTCGTGCATTTTGCGGATCTGCCATGTTTCTCGGGGTTTGAGTAGATTGGGCAACACGTCTCATGCGACGATTAATAGGTGGCGTGCATGCCACGAGCCGTCGTTGATGCGTGCTGTACGCCAAACCACTGGAGCCTTGTTGACTGGCTTCGGAAACAGGCTTCGGAATGATGTGCGGGAGCATCTTCATGCGACTGAAATCGACGGAGCAAAGCCCGATTTCCACATGGCATGCAAGTTTGCAGGCGAGGCAGTGTTCACAAGAGATGTCGGCGCCAAGAAAGCAGCAATGTTATCATTCTTGGAAGCGGATCTAAAGCTGTCAGACACTTCAATCAGGGCTTTAGGAAGCAAATTTCCGAACATTTGGGGCTGCAGCGCTGTAAACACTTTGAAGCCCACAGCGGCCTGGCTTGAGGATGTTGGGCTGAGCCGAGAGCAGGTGGCCAGCATCATTGGGCGCTTCCCAGCCGTTTTGGGATACAGCATCGAGGCCAAACTGAAACCAACAGTGGCCTGGCTTGAGGAAATTGGGCTGAGCCGACAGCAGGTGGCTAAAACCATTGCTCGCTTTCCCGCTGTCTTGGGATGCAACATCGATGCCAATCTCAGACCAACAGTGGCCTGGCTTGAGGAAGTTGGGCTGAGCCGAGAGCAAGTAGCTAAAAGCGTTGCTCGCTTTCCTTCTGTTTTGCAGTACAGCATCGAGGCCAATATGAAACCAACAGTGGTCTGGCTTGAGGAAATTGGGCTGACCCGAGAGCAGGTGGCCAAAGCCATTGCTCGCTTTCCAGCCGTCTTGGGATGCAGCATCGCGGCCAATCTCAGACCAACAGTGGCCTGGCTTGAGGAAGTTGGGTTGAGCCGAGAACAAGTGGCTAAAGTCGTCGCGCGCTTTCCAGCAGTCTTGGGATGCAGCATCGAGGCCAATTTGAAGCCCACAGTGGCCTGGCTTGAGGAAGTTGGGTTGAGCCGAGGGCAAATGGCTAAAGTCATTGCTTGGTTTCCAGCAGTCTTGACGTACAGCATCGATGCCAATCTCAGACCAACAGTGGCCTGGCTTGCGGAAGTTGGGTTGAGCCGAGAGCAGGTGGCTAAAGTCGTTGCGCGGAGTCCTTCCGTGTTGGGATACAGCATCGAAGCCAATCTGAAACCAACAGTGGCCGTGCTTGAGGATGTTGGGCTGAGCCGAGAGCAGGTGGCAAAAGTCGTTGCTCGCTTTGCACCCGTTTTGGGATACAGCATCGAGGCCAATCTGAAACCAACAGTGGCCTGGCTTGAGGAAATTGGGCTGAGCCGACAGCAGGTGGCCAAAGCCATTGCTCGCTTTCCAGCCGTCTTAGGATGCAGCATGGAGGCCAATCTGAAACCAACAGTGGCCTGGCTTGAGGAAGTCGGGCTCAGCCTAGAGCAGTCCGCAAAAGTTGTTGCGTTCTTTCCTCAAATCTTTGGCTGCGACCTCGAGGCCAATCTGAAGCCCACAGTGGCCTGGCTTGAGGAAGTTGGGTTGAGCCGAGAGCAGTTGGCCAAAGCCGTTGCTCGCTTTCCAACCGTGTTGGCACTCAGCATCGAGGCCAATCTGAAGCCCATGCTGGCCTGGCTCGAGGGCATTGGTCTGTGCCGGAATCAGGTGTGCAAAATATTTGAATGTTTTCCGCAACTCTTTGGCTTGAGCATCGAGTACAACCTGACACAGAAACTTATCCTTCTTCGGCTGTTTTATCACAAAGATCAGATTAGTTCCATGATTACTCGCCGTCCGCAACTGTTTGGCTACAGTTACGACCGCTTGCATCAGCGCCTGGAAGCCCTGCACATGCGTGGTGATTTGGTGAAGCTGACCAGCGTAATGGACTTGACTGAGGAGCGTTTTGCCCGGCGATTTTTGCTTCGTCCAATAGGAAAAAGGTGCGTTGCTAGTTTTCAGCTAGGACCTTGGAGCCGTGCCCATTCGACCCACGAAGTACTTTGGCGCGAGCTTTCTGCTGCCTGAGGGGGCCTGGAAAGATCCAAGTTGCAACTTCTCCCTTCGCTGGCAGCAACCTTTGACTGTAAGCTGCGCTTTGCGTTGGCTTCCTCGTGTTGCAAGTTTCCGTAAATTCAAAAAACTGCCAACAGTACGAGTTGTCAACAAGCACGCTCCACACCGCTCCTAATATTCATGTCAGGCCAAAGAAATCCCAAAAGACCAGGTCTGCTGGTGGCCCACATCCGCCGCAAGTCAACGGATGTCAAAGGCCCATCCATATCTCTGAAACCCGATAATCAACCTCAACTCCGAAGATCTCAACTGGAGTCCCAGATTCCTAAACTACCCGCCCACATCCTAAACACCCAATTAATGTGAGAATCACAGAATTCCAGCGCCTGAGGTGGCCACAGCTGCAAGGTCCCGATGCTGGAGAGAAGCTCTGGCACTCGCGTGTCGGCCTGAGCCGTGCAGTTTCGAGTCACTGCGTTCAGGGTCCCCAAAATCTAAGCCAAATGGTTTGGGAGTTTCGAACTTGCATTTGGGCAGCTACAAGTAGTTAGCTAAATTAGGGTCGCTCTCCAAATCCCCATAAGAGTACGTCCTCTCTGTAGGGACCCTACTTATGTCTATGCTTAGCGGCAGGTTTTACTGCACAGGGCAGTCCCGTTCGTTTCGCCTCGAGGCATTGGAGCCAACATTGTTATAGTTGATCTGAATGCACATTGACACGGGCAGACTGCCGTCAATACAGGTATACGTGTAGGTGGTCTACACGTGTGTATAGATGTACATGCTTGCACAGATGTTGCATACGTACCAGCGTGAATGACATACATCCCAATGTCCGAATGCATACATGCATGCATACGTACAGGTGCGTACTCACTGGCTCCTTTAGTGAGTTACTTGCTTGCCTTGCTGCTTGCTTGCTTAGCTTGCTTGCCTACCTGCCTGCCTCCTGGTTTGCTTGCTTGCTTACTTAGTGCGTTGATTGCCTACCCACTCATTTATGAAAAGGCATGGAGGAAGCTTGCCAGCCGGCCCGAACCGAGGTCTGAGCTGGTCGAGCGAGGGTTGAGGCACTCGGAGCACAAGTAAGCGGATGCTTAGCGCCTTAGATGGTAAACTCTCAGAAGGCCTCAGTCTTTCTCGGCTCATGCAAACCCATGTGGGCTATGTTGAACTGCACGTGAACCCGAAGAAGCGTTGAGGACAAGTCTCAGCACCTAGGCACCTAGCTCTTAGACCTTGGAAGGTTTTCTCAATAGAGGTCGAACGCATTGCCATGTATGTTTCGCGCAACTGACATAACCATAGTCAAGAAGCTGAGACAGAACGTGAAATACGTGGATGTAGAACGGAGGCCCTGCAGCAAGACGTTCCCGAAGAGCGCACCTGCATTTCTCAAGACTCAAGCATCAGTACCAGTTGAATCTGTTGCAGTTGGCACTTGAAGGATCTCACATGGGAGTTGCGGCAAGCTGCATGAAAGCCATCTGCTGTTCTAGCAGGGGGGGGCAGCTTGTGTCAAGATTTTGTGAGTTTCTAAAACCCTGGGGTCTTGGACAAGACCTACAAGTACGACCGATGGGTTCAAACTTTTAACAACGACCCGGAGTCGCTATCAAGTTCTGTCCCTCGGAACACTGGACGATGGCAGATGCACGGGTCGCGAGTCTAAATGTCGACCACGACTCTGAAAGCCTGAGCCCACGTCCCACAGACTCACGTCACCAGTCCTGGCTGGAAAAGGAAATTCCACCGCAGATCCGTGAACGTCATTCCCCAAGTCGACGTCTTACATCATTCACAAGGCTCAGTGTTGATGCTTCACTGCCAGGCCAAATGTTGCCACTGTCGCCTCCACGCTGTGCCTCGCCAAGATTGGACTCTACGTTCTACTTTGTATGTCGACTCAGCTGACTTAGCTAACTATGGGAGGTGAATAGATGTAACCCTGCACCCCTGGCTTGAAGGTGCAGGGGTAAAGGTTTCCGGAGGTTTCACGAAATCCGGAAAGTCTTGGACTTAGTTGTTCATGGAAAGGCGTTTGGGGCCAACAACAGCCTTGTGCGAGGAGGATTAGACAGGGTGGGAAAGCTGTACTCGTAGTTGAGAAGCACCATCATCCTCAACTACAAACCCTAGCATGCTAGAGGCGCAGTGAGGCTACAAAAGGCCCATTTCCTACGCACCATGCTTGACCCCAAAGCAATCAAACTGTTAGCAAAGTAGGGCTGTGGGATAAGGGCTAGCTCGTGCTTAACTGCCATGCATGTGAACCTCATCCCTACCCTCCTTACCTCGAGATCTTGCATCGGTAAGCAAAAGTCCAGAGCCATACACCCGACAAAGAGTCAAACGTAAGGACCTGGAAGTGGCCTAAAACATCACAGAATTCAACACAACAGGATCCATGCCTACCCCTGCTGCTAGGAATGCTGTGCGCGGTGCCCCTTCGAGTGTCCCGTGGCTGAGCGTTTACCTTAGGATTGGAGCCTTGTAAGCCCTGAAGCCGTCCTATTGGAAATGAGGGTCCCTTTTAGGGTCCTTTATAATTCAGGGTGCCGTACAAGTTGGGGAACCTAAAAAGGGGACCCGAATTTAGAGAACTATCCGTATACTGGTTGGGAAACTCCGAGAACCCCCTCCCTCAGTCGGCTCATTCGGCTTGTAGTCCGGTTTGTGGGAGCCTGGGCCTCGGCCTCAAATCAAACCTCCGAAGAACTGCCGGCATAAAGGTCAACAATTGAGTGGCTTTCTTTTTTCGTCTACATAGAGATCTTGGATTTAAGATTGCTTTTCAGATCTGTGACCCCAACTTTGTCAAGGTTTCGGGCCGGAGATCACTGATCAGCAGGCAGACGGGTTACAGTTTCTTAACTTTTACAGCTGCGGAAGTCGCTGGCTCAACGGTTGTTTTTGCATTTGGGCTTGAGGCTGCGGGCAACTGCCAGGTTCACGGCAGGCCATGCCCAATGTGTCCTTGAATTCGAAGCTGCGGCCCTTAACTCGCGAACTCTAGGCCTAACGCTCCTTCGTCTATGCTCCTGGCGACTTGCGAAGGGCCTTCGTTGTGGTTCCTTTTTGGCAGTGTGTCGATGCCTGGCGCACTTCGGGCTTGAGTACTATGCCACACCCTGACCCCAGAGTCCATAAACTCTGAAGCTCTTCTGACATCCAGCTAGGCCCCGAGGTGGTGCTAGTTTCTCTACCGGCATTGCAAGAGAGACCTGATCCCGAAGCGCAACAAGGTGGCCATTTGCGAAGGTGTCCTGCAAGACATGCAGCGAAGGCCTGCCTGCCACAATGATGTTTGGTCTGTGGAACCCGCCAGGAGTTGCAGCTGCAGCTGGAAGGAACACAATCGCGCAGCCCTGAACTCCCAATGCCCCTGGCAACCCAAAGCCCGATTCTAAAAATTCCGAAACCCTGAGAGCCATAGTTCCTAAATTCTACGCCCTAAGCATCAAGCTCCAAAACCATCTGAACTTGCCCATGCATGGAGTCCAGAACGGCAACATTGAGGCTGTGTTCGGGCTCAAGGCTTCACGGAGGGCAACTGACTCTGACTCGAAATAGAAGCGATCATGAGCCAAAAATTGAAACTGAGAGTCTGCATGGCACTGCACGGTGACCCCATGAGGTTCTCCAGACCATATGACGACTTTTCGCATACGTAGCTTATGTGGTCATGACAGTGAAACTCGTTCGCGCGATTATCCTACTCACGCTGGCTACTCTTACTGGGCGATTGGGCTTATCGTGATGATTAGTATTTTTCGCGATCAGAGAAAGTTCACATCGCATTGAGACTGAATACGTGCCAGTGTCAAAATAGTTGCGGTTCACTCCCAAAAATATGTGGGCTCTTATGACAAAGCTGCATATTTCACGCAGGAGGCCCACACTGTAACACATAGCCGTATGCTTGAAGTCTTGAGGCTACAGGGTTTAGGGTTTATAGGATTTTAGGGCAGTTTAGGGTTTAGGGTTAGAGGGTTTAGGATTACAGGGTTGGGAGCTCCGGAGTTGAGTCCGCGCAATGCTCCGCCTGCTGGCTTGTGCGTGCGTGCACCTCGCCGCGGCGAGCGCGACGTGCGATCGGGCGCCTGAGGTTCTTTAACCCAGAGAGCCCAATACCCCTTAATTAAGGAATATGGCTTAAATTATATGGGGGTTCATATTATGATTTAAGCTATATTCCTTAATTAAGGGGTATTGGGCTCTCTGGGAAGGAAGTCAGAGGACTTAGGGTAATTAGCCGTGCGGGTAAAGGATTGCTTGAGTTCTTGCTCAGGCAGTCAGAGGAATTCGTAGGTTATTGCATGTGTAAACCATTGCCTGAGATTTTCTTAAGGAAGTCATTTTTTTGACAGAAAACTCATCAAAGCTGTACTGCCTGGGAGACTAAGATCTACGACACACCTCAGCCAAACGATGCCAGGAGCTCTCGCCTCCATGCATCGTATGAGCAGCTTGCAATACCTACACTGCCGACCCTTCACCGGACCCCGAAAGTCTAACTCATGCGAGGATGACTAAGGAGAGGACTTAGTAATACATCGTGTATAGGGCGTTCATTCCAAGGGTGAAGGATTGAGGGGCAGCGGGGGTGGATAGGGGGGGGGGTGGTCTTGAGCGTTTAGCCTTCAGGCTTTCAGGCTTTGAGATTCGCGAGTTTCTTGAATGGGCTTTCCAAGATGTGCTGAATCTTATCTTCCAGAGTCTACTCAAACATGTGGAAAATCTTCAAAGTAGATGTCCTTTCAGCACTATTTCTAGGTCCTGAAGTAATGCTCTTATTGCCTGGTTCACTTTTGATTTTGGCAGATGATCCCAGACTTGGAGCACCTCCCAGTGGTCTGGGTATGGAAAAGGATAGGTCTATTAACCTTAAACACTCCTAGTAGCTTTTTGGGGGTACTATGATCCCTATATAATCCCTATATATATACATAATCCCAATATACTCCCAAAGGTTAGCCTTTAGTCCCCGAGGATCTCGACAAGTAGACACTAAAACCCGAGGGGTCTAGGAGATCTGGGCTACCGGTTTCAGGGTTTGGGGTTCAAGGTTTAGGGTCCTAGGCTTTAGTGTTTTAGGATTTAGGGTTTTAGGTTAGGGTTTTAGGGTTTGGGTTTTAGGTTTTGGGGTTTGGGGATTAGGTTTAGGGTGTAAGGTTCTAGGGCTTGGGGCTTGAGGGTTATCGTCTAGGGTTTAAGGTCTAGGGCTCTAGGTGCGTAGTCTGGGACCCTCAACCAAGGGCTTTTGCAAATGTTGGGGTCTTGGGAGATTCTGCCAGTCTCTTTAATGGCCCGGAAACATGTGTTCCACAATGAAATCCAAGAAGGAGCAACGTTAAGAATCGTTCATATCGGAATGGGTGGCTCGATGACTCTATGAATCTAGGTCAATTCTAGGTCAGGTCAGTCAGTCTTGTCAGGTTGACGCCTTCTTTCCGTAACGGGTCAAGAACCCTACTGTCTTGAACTACGCATATGATCGCCAGCAACGAATCAGGTGCTGGATGACCCACGCATCTTTGAGGCACAAAGTTCTGGGTTCCTCAGTACCGGAAAGGGTCACGCGTGATATCCAGACATCTGGATTTGAAAGCAGTGCGCTGAGACTAGATCCCCAAGGCTTAAAGCCCGAGACCCAAGCCCTTTGTGTACGAACGCTGAAGCCATGGACTGTCCCAGATGACGAACTTTGAAGCTGTCCAAGTGATACTTCGGCTGTAGTATTACTAGGAGCAGCAGCAGCAGCAGTGGCAGTGGCAGCTGTGTTTCTGGCATTGACGGGTGTCGTCGAAGTGGAAGTGATGACAGAGGCAGATCTTCCTGATTCGCATCAAGACCGATCAAACATGAGTACGAGCAGGAGAGGCCCAAGCATAAACCTAGAGAGCCCATGACTTGCAAAGAACAAGCCGGAAACAAAGAAGGATCCCTCCGTCTATGAAGTACGCAGGATTCCGCTCTCAGGGCATCTTCCTGTTTTCAGAGATATCGGAATTTCCGGTAGCACCAAACCTAGACAGAAGTGAATCAAACGATCGGACGTTCACAAAGGTTTTGTGAGGAAAGCATTGCTCGTTTGACTCGTTTGTGTCAGCAGGCTTGGGTTGTGGCAGCAGGGACAGAATGCCATAAAGCGTGGTTAAGCTGGAGGTCCGGGACACTTGCGTCGCGGCGTTGATCAGGTTTCTAGTGAGTTTGAATGTGCTTGTTTGCCTACATGGTGCCGTGGGTGCCGTCCTCTCTGTGTTGGGCGTGCATGTCATATGGGAACCTTCGACAAGGGTGCTGGTAAGCAGTGTCAGAGACAAGCCAAGGATTTGGGGCCATCGTCATGACAAACTCCGTCAAGTGTGCAGATCAGCTTGGGGCGCGGTCAGGGTTGGAGACGAGTTTTCAATTTTCACCCTTGGTAGGTGAGGGTGAAGATCGTCCATTCTGATGGGAGCTTGCTTTCTCTACGTAGAGGACGTTCCAGCGCATGTGGACAGAAACTGACATGTGGTATCGTCAATTGTTCTTGTTTTGCAGCAAAGAACTTGTGTTTCTTGCTAATTTTCATACACTGCTGTAACTGTCAGCACAACATCTAAAATGCCTCTGTATCGCATGAGGTCTCTCAAACGGAGTTTATGTGAGCACTGAAGAAACCGTGAAGGCATCAAGCCCCATTTGCAATGGTCCCCTACTTAACAGTTCTTGGGACTCAGTAAGTCAGTTTTAGGTGGCTCTCCATACCATACCCTCCACACTATACCCTCCACGCCTCGGAGTCCCGAGACCTTCAAGCCATCAGGTGGTCCGCGGAACACAGTTTAGCAGTGAGCATAGGCACCACCACACAGCACTCCTTACAACACGGCTCCTTTGCAGACTAAAGCAAGTTTGAGGTTCTCTCGAACAAATCCCCGGTGACCCCCAAACACCTGCATGGCACAAAAGCCAATACTGTAATAAAGGAATGTCAGATGCATCCCTCAAACTATACAGAGATGCAGAACATGCTTTGCACCACGCCCCTCAGACTCCTGGAAACCGAAAGCCAACTGGTTGACATGGGAATTGCAATGTAATTGTATACCGCTCTGGGCCAGGCGCAAGGCCAGCGTTGCATGCTCATCCCATGCATGAACGCCTTTGTCAAGGAGGTGCGAGGGGTTTCTCGAGAAGAGCTAGAAAGAGGGTTTAGGGTTGAAGTGCTTACAGGCAGTTACAGGTATAGTTACAAAGCACAAGCAATGGAAGGGCTTCAAATGTTTACGGATGAACTAAAGGTTGCAATCTGTAAGCGTGCCATCAGAGCCGCCCAGGTGCTGCCGCAGTGTGCAGACACCGCACGCTGCCAGGACAGCCCATGCTGGACGTCCCCAAAACGCATTCAACATAAATGCTGCCCAAACTAGTATAGGGGCCTAAATAATTACCAACGCAAGTTTGGGGGTTCCTTATCATAATGGGCCCCAAAACCCTATTCTAATTATTAAGGCCCCTATATTACTCCTTGTGGAACCTCGTAGGAACCTCAGTTTGCAAGAGCGAGACAACCCCCCCCCCAGCCTCTGGACATCTCTAGACCATGAAACCACATGCTGAAAGCTCTCAGGACTTAAGTGTGGAAAGCGCGCAGCATGTCAAAGCCAAGACATCTTCAATCGACCAGGCAGAGGTGCAGAGATCATATTTAAATACAGGCCATGTCACACACATATATATATATACATGTATGGACAGAACCGCTCGGGAGTTCGATCAAATGCTCATATCACCTACATAAAGAATTGAGTCGCAGGTTTGAAAACACACGAACCATGTGGTATCTCCTACAGGACACCTGCGTCAGCTACGGGCTCTTCGGCACATCATTCTAGCATAGGGTTTAGGGTTTAGGGTTTCGGGGTTTGGGGGTTTAGGGTTTAGGGTTTAGAGTGTGTAACAGTATGCGCGCGGTGGGTGCGTTTCTTTAGAAATGGGGGCGCACCACTTATCGCGCGCTTGCGTCAGCATGTAGTCCCGCCCCAACCACCCCAACTATTCTCAATTAGGGTTTAGGGTTCACCCCCCAAACCCCNGCGTCAGCATGTAGTCCCGCCCCAACCACCCCAACTATTCTCAATTAGGGTTTAGGGTTCACCCCCCAAACCCCCCTCAAGGGGGGCTTTCTTGCTCTCTGCTTCCTTTCGCTGTTCGATATATAAGCTACCAAATTTCACAGCAAAGCACAGCTGAGATGGATTGGTGTCGGGTAGTGGGTCCTCGCGGCCTATAAAGCAAGGGTTTCCAACAAACAACCTGGCCCTCGCGCCCTGTCAGGGCTGCTCGAAGTGCTAACACCGACTCGGCGGGGCAGGGCTGGCAGGGCAAGGCTGGGCAGGGCAGGCGCAGGGGAGGGCGGCAGGGCAATCCATGGCAGGGCAGGGGGCGGGCAGGGCAAGCAGGAGGGCAGGGGGCGGGCAGGGCAAGTGCAGAGCAGGTCAGGGCAGGGTTTTTGCTTGGGGCCCCCAGACCCCCCGGAATTACCCTCCACCCCAATGGTGAGGGGTTTGGGGTTCTTCTTTATTGCCTGACGGCAAAGAAGTCATTCGCGGGGCGGCGTCACTGCAGTCCTCGTATACCGGGAGGCTTTGCCCTCCCTCACCGTTCTGACGGGACGCTCGGCCGGGGGCCTCGGTCGGAGCCTCGAGCGCCCATGCAAATGGTCAGCGGCGCTCTCGGCAGTTTAGGGGTTTAGGGTTTAGGGTTTTTTCTTCGCTATTTAGGATGTTCGGGCGGCATCTTTGTAGCCTCTATGTGTGGGCCTGTTGCACCCGATACTTGAAGCCACTTCAGCGCAGTCTGCAGCTTGCCGATTAAATCGCCGATGGCCCAGGTACGACCTTCTCTTTTCGGAAAGATGCGGTCGTGAGAAGTGCATATAGTAACCCTTATATAAGGACCCTACAAGGGACTCTATTTTGGAGAACTACTCCTTTCACTTGAGCAATCTAAGTCCGTAAACCAAGAGCCCCGAGCCTCAAGCCCTCAATATCGTCCTCCATCATACTCATAGACCGTAAACACAGAACAGAATCCAGACACCCTCTACCCCAAACCCCAAACACCTATACTCACCACCTTTAAACGCCACAACACCTGAACCTTGCGGTTGCAGCTACACCGTTCTACATCGCTCTTGCAAGACACCACCGTCCAGAAGAGCTTCATATAGATTACAAGTGTGCAGTTTCGTGTCTGTATGAATACCCCCAGAAAATCCCTTTAAAGTCCCTGACGCCCCAAAATCAAGAAGTAAGTTCTTGAGCGAAAAGCAGAAACCAGAAAGAATCAGACCCCCTGGATAAATCTAATGAAGAAACCCTCGCCAAGGTGTACTGCGTACGCGGCCTACTGCGGGAAGATCGTTTTGCAATCGGGACCTGGCTACCTGGCCACTGACCCGGCGCTGCTGGAAGGCTCGCAGGATTTCGGGCTTTGGCGGTTTAGGATGGTTTCTGGATTCTATGATCGAGGGCTCTTATCTGAAACAGCTCTAGGGCCTCTAGGGTTAAGTTAAGGGTTCTAGGTTGCTCGGTGGGAAAGGGAGCTTTCGGGGGTGGCTTAGTATGCTGTTAACGGTTAATATATTAATATCTGTTTGGGCGGTCTCTGCAAGAGTTCGTTGGTGAGTTTTGGTGGTTTCAAGCACAAGTAGAACTGTGCTGTTCGTGTTTGTGAAGCGGATGGGGGCTCCAAACGCGTTCAGTCAACCTTCGCAAGACTTTTACGTAGTATATGTCGAGTGTCGCTTTGCAGATGACTTCATACACAGGCTTGTGCAAAGTTGCCCTCCCTTCCTGAGGAAGAAACAGAACGAATCTTATTATCTAGGGAATGCATTGGGGTCCCCCATTTTGCGATCATTCCATGTCCTGGTTCTCGATATGCACGCCGCTGTTTCCGACAGAGTCCTGACATGGTGTCCATCCGATTCTCCTGCTTTCAGACTTCATCCGTGCATGTTACAGCAGCCGCAGCAGCAGCAGCACTTAGATACACTCAAGCCATGACACAATCAATGGCAGCCCTGATCTTCAAGCTTCTGTGCCCTATGCCCTGCACCATCCAACACCCTAAAACGGAAACCGCAAGCTCTGAACTCTAAACGCCATGCAGAAAGCTCGAGAACACACAAAGAGCTCTCGGGGCTATTGACAGATGATACTGCGGCCTTAAGCCTTGTCAATCTTCTTTCTTACGGTCTCCTAAATATCTTATCATATTTCTATATATATATATATATACCATATATGCTACCCCCCCCTCACGTACCCACGCTTTGTGCTTGAATTGTCTGGGATCGTCATCGTGTCCCTACAAATCTTTGCAATCTCCACTGTTCTTGGTCATATGTGAAGTACACTA